>MNCI01015115.1:300816-331298 GCA_015680685.1 Gnetum montanum
TACCTTGGAAAGGAGAACCAAATCAAATATACATATATAGTAAACCTTTTATGATTGATAATATTACTTCAAACGGAAAAAGTAAAATGGTTGAAAAAGGAGATGTTGAAAACAAAATTTGTACACTCCAAGAAAATTATAGTTCTGAAAAAGAACACTCAAAGAATGAGAATAAATGAGAGTTATAATTTGATGGTTCATGTAATTTAAAAGGTGCGGGAGTTGGTATAGTTATATTAAGGAATGATTCACTTGAAATTCTCAAGGCAATTCATCTATCTTTCCCTTGTACTAACAACAAAGCTGAGTATGAAGCTTTATGTATTGGTCTATGAATAGTTCTAGACAAAAAGATCAGAGTAATCACTATAAAAGGATACTCAAGATTAGTTTGTGAAAAAGTAAAGGGTAACTGTGTAGTAAAGAGCTCATTCTTAAGACCTTATAAACAACTTGCTTGTAAGATGTTAGATCAGTTTCAACATTGCCGAATAGAGCATATAAACAGAGTAGAGAATCTTATAGTAGATGATTTGGAAAAGGCAGTTTCAGCATTGGATATGAAAATAATAGAAAGTTACAAAGATGTAATGATTGAAGAAGAACATCAACCATCAGTACTAGATAATATAAGACATTTACAAGTATTTGAAGATGATGATCAACTACTAAGATTTATGAAAAACAAACAAGAATTTGAGGGTCAAGTGATACCTGAAACATCATCAAACTCCAAAGCTAATTTCATTTCAAAAAGGATGATTGACATGGAACATGAGTTCAAGAAAAATTTACTTATTAGAAAGAATATACAAAATCTAGATAGTCAAGCTTTCGAGGTAGTGAATTTTGGATTAGATAGGATGCCAAAGATGTTGAATGTTACAAAGGGAAGAGATTCGAGTTTCAAGAAAAACTTGTTAACATGTCTAAGAAATAATTTGGACAATTTTGCTTGGTCTTATGATGATCTTAAAGCTTTTAAACCAGATCTGATGACACATAAAATTCCTTTAATAGAAGGTTGTAAAATAGTCTAGTAAAAACAAAGGAAATTTAATCCATCATTTGAACCAGCTATGGAAGCCAAAATCAAGAATTTTTTGCAAGCACAAATCATATATCCAGTACGATATTTAACATGGCTTGCTAACCTTGTTCCAGTGAGAAAGAAAAATGGTGATATAAGGCTTTGCATAGACTTTAGAAATCTGAATGATGCTTTAAAAAAGGATAAGTATCCACTTCCAAGAATTGATGAGATGCTGATTAAAGTCTTAGGTTGTCAAGTATATTCTTTCTTAGATGGTTTCTTAGATTATAATCAAATCATGGTAGATAAGAACGATAGATACAAAACAACATTTATCACCAAATGGGGAACTTTCACTCACCAAAGAATGCCATTTGGATTGTCAAATGTTGGAGCTACTTTCCAAAGAGCAATGGATTTAGCATTTAAGGATTTATTAGGAAAATTCGTGGTGGTTTATTTGGATGATATTACAACATTCTCAAGAAAAAAAAAGATCATATTAATCATCTCTAGAAAGTTTTTGATAGATTTCGTGAGTTTGGTATTTCATTAAATCCTAAGAAGTGTATCTTCGGGGTTAAATCTAGAAGATTATTAGGTCATGTGATATGTCAAGAAGGAATTTCCATAGACAATTCCTGAATCCAAGTAGTACTGAATATTTAGCATCCCACAAGTAAGAAATCTCTTAGATCTTTCTTTGGGAAGATAAACTTTGTGAAAATGTTCATCCCCGGGTTTATTGAAATTACCAAGCCTTTGATGCATATGCTAAAAAAGGATGTCCAAGTAGAGAAAACCCGAGAATCAGAGAGAGCTTTATCAGAAATTAAATTTTCTATACAAGAGGCTCCATATTTGGTGAAGCCTAGGCTTAAAGAAGATTTTTGGTTATATTCTTTTGCTTTGAATGATTCTATCACTGCCGTTTTAACACAAAAAGATGATGAAGGTCAAGATGAACCAACTGGATTTTTTTGGTATCAGTTAAAAAGTTCAAAATTAAATTATTCAGACTTAGATAAACAAGCATTTGCAGTCATCAAAGCACTTTAGCATTTTAAATATTATTTGGAAAGTTCATTAGTCCACATTATGCTAATTGAACCTACAGTCAAGTGATTTCTTGCCCAAAATGAGATTGGATTAAAAAAATGAAAATGGCTTATAAAGTTGCAAAGTTTCATATTTTCATTGGAAATATGCAAAACAATTAAGGGAATGGGATTAGCCAACTTAATGACTACAGAAAGTGAAGTATGTACACTTAACACCCATGAAGGGAATTGGTATGATGAAATTCTCAAATTTCGTAATACAAGGAAAATCCCAAATAATTTAACTGCAAGTTAAAAAAGAGCTTTCTTCAAAAGAGCATGAAGATTTGTTGTTAAAGATGGTATATTATATAGAAAATATTTTCAAGGGGTTTTATTGGAATGTGTTCATAATTATAAAATTAGTTTTATTTTGGAACAATTTCATGATCATTTGAATTTATTTTATGAATCCCCTAAGTAGAATATGCAACATATACTTCGATATGGATATTACTGGCCTTCCATGTATCAGGACATTAGTTCAAAGATTCAAAAATGCTATAAATTTCAAATTCATGGGCCCAAAATTAAAAAGGCTAGAGCCCCTTTAAAGCCAGTAGTTGCAGATAGACCATTTCAACAGTGGGGTTTGGATTTTATTGGTACAATTACTCCTTCAAGAGTTGGACACAAGTTTATTCTCATAGCTACTAATTATTTCACTAAATGGTCTAAAGCAAAGGCTCTAAGAAGAAGTTCAGCATCAGATGTGATTAAGTTTCTAGAAGACCAAATTCAACATAGATTTGGTCTACCCGAAGTGTTAGTGTCAGACAATGGACCTACCTTTAAATATGAAGAGTTTATCAAATGGGCATAAGGAAAATCTATTTTCCTATTTTCCTCAGCAAACTATTATCCTCAAGGAAATGGCCTAGAAAAATCCACCAATAAAAAGCTTCGCTTATATCAAGAAATCGATGGATGGGAATCCAGGAAATTGGATCAATTATCTACAATTCACATTATGGTCAGATCGAATTAGATTCAAAAGAGCTATTGGGACATCACCGTATAACTTAGTTTATGGTTTTCCAACAAGAATTACAAATAAGATTGTAAGCTCAACGTCTGTATTTGTACAAAGATATAGTAAAAAAACTGATAAAGATAGAAGTTTCATGACTTTGATTATTAAAAGAGATGCTGAAGTAGATAAAGCAAGGGATAATCTGTTATAGAATACCTCTCAAGTTAAAAGATGGTTTGATAGGAAAGCTCTAAAAATAACTTTCAAGATAGGGGACCTTGTCCTATTATGGAATATGAAGAAACCAAATAAGTTTACACTGATGTGGATTGGTCCATTTCAAATTACAAAGCAATTGTCAAGGGATACCTACAAATTACCAACTTTGGATGACATGGAATTGCAATTTCCATATAATTTTTTGCATATAAAACATTATTTTGGACAATTTCATATAGCTTGAAGACATGCTTACACAAATTAATATATGTATATACTATTAGATATAATATTACTNTGGATTTCCTCATTTTCCAATTCAAGTTGGGTAGAGAAAGTGAGAAGAGAGCTAATTTGGAAGAGAAGATGGATTTTGGGAGAACAATGAGGAAGCCTTTCATTCCTTATGTGATGGGATGTTGCCCAGAACATGTGTTAAAGACTTCCTTGAAAGCTAGAGCATGTGGAGCACCTAAAGAATGTCCTTTCATGGCTTGGTTGGCTGATGCATTCTCATTCCTCACAGGAGGTTTAGAAATAGAATCAAATATTTGGGGAAAGTATCAAGAATGCACCCAAAAAGAGAAAATGGAGAAAGAACCAATCAATGAAGATTCATGGGAAAAAGCCTTTGTGTCCGAAGAAGAAGAAGAAGGACCCAATTGGGAAGAAAATAAGAATCCATCTGGGAAAGAAGATGAGAGGATTTCTGAAGAAAAAGCTCAAGAAGATCAAGTTGAAAGCTCCAGCAAGCCAGAAAATAATAGAACAACATTCATCACTTCAGAGATTGCTTATGAGAAGGTTAAAGATATGAGGATTCTTACTAGAGTAACCCTCACCATTCTATTTCCATCTCAAGAATAGTCCATGAATAAAGAACTTGATAATGTACAGTTTGTTATTTTTTTAGGAATGAGGTTTTTATACCACCAAACCTTATGTTTGATGGGAATTTTCCTCCAAAAAGATTTATCTTTTCAGCTATAAAAATTCAATAAAATTTTTTAAGTACAGTTCAGTTTTAAAATGGGGCTTAAAGGGGGCAGAAATGTTGACACATTTTGGCCATTTCATGGAACATGTTGGCATGATAAAATTGATGAAAGGTTTTTGTAGTTGGAGAAGTGGCAAGAATTTCAGTTTGTAGAAAAAGAGAAATAGCATCTAATTTAAAAAAGAAAGAAAATTGGTCAGAGAAAGGATTTTATATCCATTATAAAGATTATGTACTCATCGATATATTATTAGCACTTTTTACCAAAGAAGTATTTAGGTATGGAGTTTAAGAGTTTGAACACAACGTGGCGTTGGATTCCAAAATGTCTAGAATTGTGAAAATTTGTGGAGCAATGATAGTTGTGCGCTAACGCATCCATGAGGATGGATGGAATGGGTAATTAATTCACTAGAATGGAATAGACTGGGCTCTAGAATCTCTAACACATGCGTTGAATAAAACCGCATATACTTTCCCTAGTTAAGCTTTTTCTCCATCAATTTTGTTTAGAAAACTTAGGGAAAACGTGTTGGACTGACCGCTTTTCATAAGAAATGCAGAAAAATTAGAAATATTCTCAGCCAAAATGGTATTGATGGTGAACATAAATCATCGAGTTTTTCTTAAAGAAAATGCTTTGTGTTGAGCACTTTTCATACGGAATACAGAACTCAGAATCCCATGAAACATGATTGTTCTTGGAGAGAGCAAAACCTAGCACAACATCATCCTGGAAATGGTGTTTCAAGATCTGCCCATGAATTTCAAAGGCCTGTTCCAGAGCAGGCAGGAATCATACTAGGCCCAGTATCAACACCTTCCATACATCTAATACCCATAACCCACGTCCAGAAAAAATAGCAGAGGCCTACGAATCTTACAATTAAGTAAATAAAAAACAAAAATCAAATAATGGTAGTAGGGTTTTAATCCATGGTGGCACTAGAAATTAGGGTTTCACTACCTTAGCCAGCATCCAGGTCATGGGCTGCAGACCTATGTCTCTACCATGGCAGACCAACGTGTTCATTTTTGGAGGATGCTAAAATATTGCAAGAATCCCCACGGAAGAAATAGCTAGCAAATGGAACCGCAAAGATAAATAATGGCAGAAAGATAGGGCAATGGCAAGGGTTTCAAGGGCATCACGCACATCAGGGTCACCAAGAAGTCGATTCCTTAATGGCTACCTTCAATGTTGGCCACAGGTGATCCTATGCCAGCTATTCGAAGGACCTCGGCATGGAACATTGTGAGTGGGAGGTTATGGTCAGAGTTGTAGGCCACTACCTTCAGACTCCACAGTCATTCGTTTTTTCTTTTTCTTGGTCCCAAATCGAGCAGGAGTAAGGTGTCAATTCTATTTGATGCGTGATCTGCCAGAAGATGAAGATGTGTGTCCCTACAGTTGGGTAGATTCTCTGCAGAACAGGTGCATCAAATGCATAGTTTATGTTTCTGGTAACGATCAGCAGTGAAGGTACTCGGCCAGTTGAGTGAAAGAGAGTTGGGAAAATTCTTCAATGCTTTGGATGTATTTCTGAACCCAAAAATGCGGCCACAGAGATTAGATTTCACCATGATAGAAGCCATTTTGAGCAGAACTCCTGTGCTGGCCTCAAGATTCAGCAACATTACCAAACAGCAGCGCTCGATGCCAACACATCTGTTATCATCATTACCAATCCATCGATTGCAACTACAGAGACACAAAGACATAGCAAGACAAGTGCACAATTGAATTAGCAGAACTGGGAGATTATTTAGCCAATGAATTTGGGATAGCTTTATTGCGAAGTGTTTATTCATATCATTTTACCTTGTTTAAACATTTAAGATTTTTACATAAATCTACTTTCTTTTTCTCTTCTTTCTATTTCCATTGAATCTCACTCTATTTCTAGTTTTCTTGTGGAACTATCTCTCTCTCAGGAAAATTAGAAGTAGATTCGTAGAGTTGTGCTCAAATTTTTTTGCAAAACTTTATTTTTTACAAGTAGGTATTATAAGGACCGCATAGACTAGGCAATTGAACAAAATAGGAACTCTCAACAACTCACAGTACTTTGCAAAGTTGGCTGAATCTCTTTAAGATAAGTCATTTATAGTCCTACACACAATCCAATCGTTTCATTTTTCACAACAACACACCAAAATAGCACACACACATACTTACATTAACTACTAAGTCTATTTGGAGGTATCTGGGCCTTGGTGTTGCCAAAGGCCAACAAGCACCTAAATCCTGTTCAAGGACACTCATTGGCGGTCGTGTCCCAAATGGTCGCCAACACTATGCTAAGGTGTAGTAGGAGGGAAAAAGGGGTGAAAAGGTTAAAAATGATAAAAATGGTTAAATAAAGTTATTTACTATAAAAAGAAAGGTGGTTGTTAAAGGTGGTATGCCCCTTTACTAAAAATGCTAGAAATTTACTGTCAACCCCACCCATGCTGGGCTTCCTAGTTGCACCTATGCTAGAAGAAAAAAAGGAGAAAGAAAGGGGCTAAGATGGGGAGATATCACACCTTCCTTGGAAATGTTGATGGAAGGAGTTTTAGTTTTAGAAATTTGGGTTTTAGCTGAAAAATCAAAGTGGAAGTTTTGATTTTTCCAAAGGTGAGGTTTTTTTTTAGTAAGTTGTTAATGCTAAATTAGCTAGAAAACTTTTTTGCAACAACAAAAGGGGGCAAAGGTTTTTATAAAATACCAATGTTGGATTTAAAAAATCCCAACAATTACTATGAAATTTTCAAAACCAAAACACCCATGCTAAGGAGGGTATGATACACACACATCCATGTTGGCTTTAAAATTTCCAGCAACTGCTATAAAATTTTTGCCAAAATCTAAACACCCACACTGGGTTTTGGTGACAAGGCGATGGATGGTAATGTTGGGTTTTGGTGCAAATTCAAAGGTTTCATTTGAAAATTGGAGATCTAAAACTTGCAAATTAGTGTAGTAGATGTGCACATAGGATTGGACATAAAAATTGAGTGGAGGTCCTTCTTCTAGCACTAGAAAACTATAACAACTAAAAAATTTGATCATTGGAAATCAAAAATCTAAACACAACAACCTTAACCCTAAATCCATAGGGCCTCCAAAAAATGGGATTCAAGGTATCTTGGATAGTCTAATATATCACCCAAGGACTTGAAAAATGTAGAATAGGGGTAGAAAAAATAAAAATGCAATGTAGATCTAACAGAATAAATGCACATAATGAAAAAATAAATTAAACTTGCTCACAAAAAATAAATTTAAACTTTATTGTATAATAAATGAGGGTTTAGAAATGTGTACAAGAATTCCTAAGGAGGGAAGGGGGTTTCACTTTGATGAGGGCTTGGAATCCATTACTCCATAATCTGGATGCTCCACAACTACAAAAAATGAAAAACCTTACTACAAACTTTACCAAATTTGCAACGTTGCTATTACAAGAGGGTGTGACAATGGCTATGGAGGTTCCACACTAGGGATTCAAGAAGCTCTATGTGTGTTCAAAGCTCTTGAATGAAAAAATGCCAAAGTGTATGAGTGCCAAGGAGGTGGAACCTAAAAATGGTATTTGGGATTGTTTATATAGGATTTTGGCCTTAATTTTTGCTATAAATTATGCTGCAAAATGGCTACAAATTGGCTGCAAATTTAGTTACATTTTAGGTGGGGCATGTGCCAAAATTTGGGGGTTACTATATATAGTAAGCATAATACCCCCATGACCATTTCATTTACTAAATATAGTAACTTGGGGATGGCATCAATGCTGGTGGGATGGCATTCACACTAGAGGGAGATCTTTTAGGCTAGGGGAAGATCTTCCAGACTAGGAGCAAACCTTCCAAGCTAGGGGAATATCTTCCATGTTGGGAGAAAATCTTCCATACTAGGAGTAGATCTTCCACATTGGAAGCAAGTCTTCCATGTTGGAGGGAGATCTTCTAGGCTAGGGGGAGATCTTCCACACTGGAAGAATATCTTCCACACTATGAGTAGATTTTACATGTTGGGGGCAAGTCTTCCATACTAGAGAGAGATCTTCCAAACTAGGGGAGGTCTTCCACAATAAGATAGATCTTCCATGCTGGGGGAAAATCTTTCATGCTATAGGGAGATCTTCTAGGCTAGGCGGATGGCCTCCTTGTTTGGCATAGGGGGGGGAGAAGGGTGGATGGCATCCTCATTGGGGGTAGGTGAGTTGTACCCCCATGCATCCTCACTAGGGGTAGGTGAGATCCACCCCTATGCATCCACACTGGAGATAGGTGAGATCCACCCCCATGCATACATCTCCAGCATAGAAAGTCCTATAAATTTCATAAAACCCATCAAAATTCCAATTTTGGCATCCCAAATGATATTTTGAAACCTACCAAGCCTAAATATAGATACTATGTGATTCTTTTTGCTTGATGGATGAGGCTTTGACCACTTATGAGGCATTTTTGAGCCCTAGAAGTATAAAGTATGTGAAATTGGATCTTTGGATTGTAATATTCACATTTTTATGAGGTAAATGCTACATGATCAAAATGATTACAATCATGCAATTTTGATGGTGTTTCACTAACAAAACTATGCTTGCAACACTTAATCAATGTTAACTTATTAAACATTAGAAATTTAGATTATTGCAAACACTTTGAACTTTCTAGAGTTTAAATCTATCAGAGACCTAGACACATTGTAACTCTTCCTCTTTATTATTAAGGGGTTCAAGACAAAAGCCTCAATTATTGTAGATAGTGAAAGTAAATCTAACAATGATTGTAGGATTCCTAAAAGGTAATTGGTCACTTCCTTAGTGTGAGATCTATAACACATCAATCAAATGATAATTCATCATCTATGATCCTACATGTATAAGAACTAACAACCAACATTTATAATAATATAATGAATTGCAAATACATTTAGATAGTAAAAAAAAATATGTTCATTGATGATAGGAGAACTTGGTATCAAAACCATACTAAGTACATTGCTCTCATTACATTTTGATCTACCCAACTAACATTAATAACCAAAATCATCATTCATTTCAAAATTTCCTTTCCATCGTAAACCATCTAACTATAATATTTTATCATGATTGAACTAAAACTCCTCCTTTCCATACGAAAATAATAGATCAAGAGTAAACCATAACTTGTGGAATGTTCATTATCATTAGATTGTAAGTCATAGTATCTACCCAGATAGAATATCATGATTCTAACATAATCAATTAGGGTATGTCATGGCCCATTCATGACTTTTTCATGACTCATAGTCAACATACCTTGAGAAAATCATGAATCGCATTTGCATTTGTACTAGTGAACATATGTAACTCTTGCATAATATTGAGTACCCAATCTTCTTCATCATCATAAATTGCATTGGTTCTCCAATGAATTTCCTTGCTAGATGTTGTGTTATCATTATCCTATGAGAGAGAAATTATCATGAATTTTGTGTGACTCAATTGAATTTAATTTCTTTTGTCTAAAAGATATATTATTAATACCTTATTATAGTGATCTTATATGATATAGTTGATCTAGATAACAAGCACCATACCTGGCAATGGCCCCAATGATGAGCAATGTGGTACCCCTACACTCAAACATACGAATACAAATGTATATGCACGATCCAGTCAAACTCATATGCACGATCTTGTCAAACTCTGCAGACAAATTAGTTGTGGCACCTAAATAGTTATACGTTGATCACAGTTTGCTATCTACCCACTTGGACTAGTATTTGCGTTGTCATGTATGGTTTAGTCCAGAGTGAGGTGTATGATATGGTTCCTACTACTATGCTACTCTTAAGGACAATGAGAAGTAACTTAATTAAGCTAGTAAGTGATAAAAAATAAAATCTAGGCTAGCCTAAGTGCAATGAACATCCATATTTAATCATCTATATACATCTTGGACTTTGCGTACAACTTTTGGGATTGCCAAGCACACATCACTTGATATTCTATTGAGTTACCACGTAGTTACACTTACATGTTTGTGATTAAGACATACTCATTCTACATTAGCAACAAGAATAGTAAATGAAGATAAAAGAAATATTAACTAAGAAAATAATAATAAATAATAAATAATTCAATAATTAAAAACTAAGTGAATGTTGCAATGATAGAGTAATCTCAATCTTTATTACTGATTATGTGCATGTCCAAGTACGTCACACTCGAACAAAGGTTCTATACAATTACAAGCATCACACTACGGGCATGCACTTGGGAAAAGAATTGAAAACTAACAAAACGAATCCTAACTCCTAATGAATAAACAATATGATATCATCTCATGTGCCTAAGTGCTATATTTATAAGCTAACACAAGAATTACGATATCGTGTATATGATATCGTATCCAAGCTATGATATTGTGTACCTGATATTGGGGCTTTGCAAACATGATTCATCAATGTACAAGCCTTTTAAGTCATCATTCTTATAGCTTATTTGAAATATAAGCCACTTCAAGTCTTACTTTGATGTCTTAATCATATAGTTTATCTCTTCTAGTAACATTCAACTTCCATTGAAGTATTAATATATCTACCATACTAATTTTTATATTCATGCTCCTTTTATAGTGTCTAACATTCATCACCATATCAGATAGTAGGCCTATTTTCTATTTGATAAAATTTCCTCTTTAATTTTATTGATATTCTTTTATCACATAGAACACCACTAGCATGTCTCCATTTTGATCATTCTACCTCAATTCTATTTCTGATATCATTATCAATTTTACAATCTACCTCAAAAAATATTAATAATAAAAAAAATTCAAATTACATTGGAGTAGGTTCATTTCAATAGAAATTAACCTTCAAACCTCCTAAATCTAGATATTATAAAAAGAAAAATCAATATGCTAGAAAATGAGAAAACTAGCTATCCTTAATTATTAAAGAGATTTCAATAGTGATTTCCCAATCACAAAACATCCAAATACTCATACACTTAAATGATATTATAAAGCATGAGGCTCTACAACCACATAACAATTATCCTCAATATAAGACACAACTAAAAGAGAATCTCTCCTACAACTAAAGGCTAAGATCTCAACTCATGAGCAAGACTATAAGAACATATACACCAAGCATACACATAAGTAAACTTTGAGCTAAAACCATAATCATGTACTTACTTGATGTTCTTTCATAACACTTTTGTAAAATCTCATCTCATGAGCTCTCTCATGGTAATACAAACATGAAATAACATTACTAATTATTAGAAAATCAAAAAAATAAATTCAAAAATCTTTTCCAAGCCTAACTTGAAGATCTCTAACTATTTTCCATCTTTTTCTTTTTTTATTTGATTTTTATCTAATTTTAAATGATCAACTTGGAATTTTTTTCAACCATATAGGTTAACTTGAAGCTTTTCGGGTCATCTTCTATAAAATCCCAACTTTTAGAAGAAACATCTCATGAGTATGGGAGATGTTTCCATCAAGTGTGAGACATCTTCTTCTAGCTAAGACATCTCACCTAAGATGTCCCAATTTTTTGGAACATGTCTTCACTTTAGAGAGATGTCTTCATAAATTTCTAGATGTCTCATGGTTGGCTAAGAAATCTCTTGTGAAAACTTAGCACTCATCCAAGATGTCTTCTTAATCTTCAAGACATTATCATAGTGCCTAAATCCTACAAAAATCATCTATAGTGAAGAGGAGAGGGAATCAGAAGAGATATCCCTATTCCAACTTTCCTATCCTTTAAAAAGTAAACTTATGTAAATAAGGGAGTAGGGTTAGAAGTGATCTCCCACTCAAGAAGTTTGGTCTCATGGACCCATACAATATCATTGGTGGATTAATCCTTCCAATGATTCATGTACACATGCCTCTTCACTCCTTGAGTGCTTGAAGGATCCATCCTCTTGAGTACAACTGTCTTCCTCTCCATTGATAACTTGGATTGATCAATATCCCCTTTGAGCTTATCGATGCTACCTTCTATGGTCTCATCATCAATTGATCCATTATAGTGCACAAAATCCACCACATTAAACACAAAATACATACCAACATCATTTGGTAAATTAATTTCAAAAACATTATCATTAATTTTGATCCTAATTCTAAAAGGACCCATCTTCTTGATCTTCAACTTCAAGAAGTTAACACCTCTCAATCTCTTCTTGTTTAAGTACACTAAAACAAGATCATCAAAAACAAAGATAAGCTTATGCTTTTACTCATTCCTCTTGGGGACGCTTTGTTTAGCCTTATTTTCTAGGTTTGCCATCACTTGTACATAAAGATTCCAAATATCTTTCACAAAATCACTGCTGAGTTGAACTTCTTCCTCAAAGCTCTTTACATTATCCACCATCTTTGGACGAAAATCTTAATTTACCTCAAATGGACTCTTACAAATCATAACATGAAAAGTATTATTATATAAAATTCAACATGACATAACAAATGTTTTCACTAATTGGGCTATTCATCACATAAATACCTTAAAATTATCAATAAGGATTTATTTACCACTTTAATTTGACCATGATATTATGGATGATAGGCACTACAAAAATTTAACTTTATTCCTAAAATATTTTACATGGACCTCCAAAAATGACTAGTAAACTTAGTGTCTCTAGCACTAACAATATTCAAAGGAACTCTATGCAACCTTGCAACATGCTAGAAAAATAAATTTTCAATATGAGAAACATCATTAACCTTTTTGCATAGAATGAAGTATACCATCTTGAAAACCTTTTTTACTACAACAAAAATTGCATTGTTTCCACTCTTGATTTTTGGAATACCACTCATAAAATCCATTGACACACTCTTTAATGGATCCTTGGAAATTGACAAAGATATGTCATGTCTATCTACTCCTTTAACTCATTTGAATTTATGATATGTCAAATAATCCTTCATGAATTTTGAAACTTTAGTTGCTAGTCCTAGCCAAAAATAGTACCTAGCTACAAGTGCTAATGTTTTATCCTTTTCCATGTAACCTACCATGCTACTACCATGCTTTTCAAATAGAATCTTATTCCTAAAATAACAATTAGGAACACATAACTTTTCATTCTTGAATAAGAGTTCATATTAAGTATGATAGTCCCTCCATTGGTCTATCCTACTCATCAATGCTTCCTTAAGGCTTCTCCACACCTACCCAAAATCACAATCATGCTCATGTAGATTAGCAAAATCATCCATATCTTCCACATAAAATACACTAAAATTCACCGCATGCACCCTAGATAATGCATCAACCACTAGATTAGGTTTTCCACTTTGGGGCTTTAACAAAAAATTAAACTCTTGTAACTTTGTAACACACATCATGTGCTTTACACTTAACATCTTTTGGAGTTTAGAAATTAAAACACTTTGTGGTCTGTCATCAAAGTGAACTTCTTGGAAAACAAGTAATGCCTCCAATGCTTAATTGATTTTAGAATAGTATACAATTACTTCTCATATGTGCTATATTTCTACCTTGACTCATTCAAATTTTTAGAAAATAAAGAAATAAGCCTATATTTTTGGAGAGGTACCCTATCAATGGCAACTTCACTTACATCCTCATTTACTTGAAAAAGTTTTTAAAAATCTGAAATTATAAGTATTGGTTCACTAGATATTTTTTCTTTTAGCAATTCAATGCTCCTTTAGGTTTCATCGTGCTACTTAAAATCTTTATTTTTCTTCAACAAAGAAAACATACATCAAGAAATACCACTAAACATCTTTATGAACCTCTAATAAAAACCTGCTAAACCAAGGAATGATCTTACCTCCCCAACATTCTTAAGCGTTGGCCAATCTCTAATAACCATCAACTTGATTATATAAAGCTAGCAAGAGATTGTAAATTGGTGAAGTGCTAAATATTTTACAAGTGCCTGTAGTAGGTGTAAGAAAGGTGTCCATCTCTTTATTTGAGCACTGATGTACCTGAGCCCATTGGCGTGAATGGCAATAAAGACAAGCTTTTCAATTATTCCTTGCAGCAATTGGACTTAGTCATTTCATGCATTTAATAGTTTAATATTTTTATGTTTTAATAGTTCCTTAAGTTTTTCTTGCTATTATTTTAATTGCTATCACTTGTTTATAGTTCCTAGGAACCATAAGTATGACCATCTCGAATATAAACCCAACACTTGGCAACCTAGTGACGCTTAACGTTTGGTAACCCAGTAGTGGTTCCTGAATGCTTAGGATGTGCATGGAAGATGGGATCAGATACTTATGCTAGGAAGAGTTAGGACCTAGATTAGGATAATTGTAGATTACATAATATTTCATTCCTTACTTTCCATTATGAGAATTAGATTCTAGAAGATAAAGTAAAAATCCATAAAAATCAGTTGCCTCAGTCTCACTTAACCATCACCACTAGAACATCACAAGTAAGGTTGGGAAGACAAAGACCATTCTAAAAAAGGGTTTTGCTGGTTAAGGTCTAGTGTATGTAAAGTTCTTACAGTCTATGGAATTCGACCGAGTCATGTGTGAACGTCTGTGATTCACATGGTTGGGCGTAGAGGTACCTAGCCGCTCATCATTGGCACTGTTGCCAAGGACTATTAGTCTTACATGTGCCATTTAACCTTAGCAAACTTATTATTCATGTTGTTGGAACAGACCCAGGATAGTAACATTTATGCACACTAGGAGGACTAAGTAAAAAGTAAGGTACACTAAGTAGTGGATCATCGAATATCCAACATGTCTTCTTCTCACAAGCAAGATGAATCCAATCCATCGGTGCCACATGAATGTTGGGTGGTCTACACACATCCAGATGAATATGTCCCCAACTTCACTTTCATCCTACATCAGGATGAACACTCACGATGGCAGGACATGAAAGGAAACATCATACTACTGCCTAACTGATTGGCTCATGGGATGTTGTTTCATAATCTTGCCAGACTAGGCATCTAGGACCGTAGTGTGGAGTACGTCATGGAGGACCATGACTACTGGGACTATTGTCCCACTAAGGCCCAATGGGTATGAGATCAACAATAGGCAAAATCGTATGAACACATGAAGGGGAAACAATTTAGTAACCCCTTATTCTTGCAAGGGCTACAGGACAATGGGGAGCCTATCTTTCATGATTTCCATTCGGCTGAACTTCCTCTTGGACATCAAGTCATCCAGTCCATCATCCAGAAAAAGAAAGAAAGTGACCAGATTCCTACAACGAGGGAGGGTCACACAGGAGAGGTCATGACATGATGAGCCGTGATATCGCGTATGCGATATTGCAGCCTACTAAAACATCTATAAATAAGAGGTGGCTTTCCCTGTTTTAGGCATCTATAGTTAGCCCCTTAGCCAAACTATAGTAGTTCTACCATTCTAGAGTTAGAATAATTTCCATGTGCCTGCAGTAGGAGTCTCAAAGTGAACAGATCTTTATTCAAGAAAATTATACCTGAGCACATATTTGTGTACGACAATAAAGACAAACTTTTTGATAAACCTTGCAGCATGTGGATTAAGCTAAATACGATTTAATTATTATTAAATGTTTAAATGCTTTCCTAGATAATTAATCTCTCTTAACCCTTGACTCTCCTAGTTAAGTGCATTCAGTACGACCGCTTTGGGCATGTGTGTAACGCTTGGTAACCTAGTAACAAGTAGTGTTTGGTAATCCCAGTAGTGTTGCACTAGTTTAGGGTGTGTGCAGAAAGTGGGAATAGATACTAGTGTTAGGAACTAATAGAACCTAGTTAATGAATATTTAATGTAAGTTGGTCACTTAGTCCTCTCAACCCTTTTCCCCCAGTGCATGCCCGCAGTGTGATGATTGTAATTGTACGACATCCTTATTCGAGTGTGACATACTTGGACACGCACATGATCGACAATAAGGATTGAGATTACTTCATAATAGCAGCATCCACTTAGCTTGATTATGTATTTAATTGTTATTTTTATTTACTTCTTCCTTAGTTAACATCTCTTCACCCTTATCTCCTAGTAACGCAGAATGAGTACGACTTAATCACGAGCATTCAAGTGTGACTACTTGGTAACCCAATAGCATACTTAGGCCATGTGCTTGGTAATCCTAGTGGTAGTCATGCACAAGGTCCAAGATGTGTATGGATGATTAAGGAATGGATGTTCATCACACTTAAGCTAGCTTAGAATCTCTCTCTCTCTCTCTCTCTCTCTCCTAGTTTAAGTATTATTACTTTTCATCATACTTAGGAGTAGTACTAGTGTAGAAACACATCATACACCTCACTCTGGACTAAACCATATGTGAAAAATCTAATACTAGTCCAGCTGGGAAGATAGAAAACTGCGACCTACGAGTAACTCTCTAGATACCACAACTAGCCCGTTTGCAGAGTTTGACCAAATCGTGTGTGAAACGCTTGTATTTGCATGGTTAAGTGTAGGGGTACCTCGCCACTCATCATTGGCACCATTTCCGGGGATGGTGCTAGTTATCTAGATTAGTTATATCATACAAGGTCACTATATAGAAATTAACAATATATATTTTAACAAGAAATAATTACAAAAAGTCACATACGAATTCACACATAGTTTCACAATCATGCCCCTCCTACAAGACTATGATAATGCCACATCTAATGAGGAAATTCATTGGAGAACCAATAGAATTGATGATGAAGATGAATTTTGGAGTACTCAACCTTATGTAGGAGTCCCTATGTTTATGAACACCCCAATGATACTCAAAGACTCTCTTCATCCAACTTTGATACTTCTAGTGAGGATGAGACATCCCATAGGATGAGGAGGCCCAAAAGGCCTAGGACCTTCTCAATAACTAACAAGAACTTACTTGGAGATGATTGGAAGACTTACAAAAGTCATAATGAGTTTTACAGTTCCTTCTCTTCCTCTACTCCTTCAATGTTAGATTATGACATGGATGACTATCTTTCAAGGGATCGGCGTAGAACTAAAAATCGAGCTCACAAACAAAATCAAGAATGCCAACATGAATAGGGGCAACATCATCCCAATGCATAAACTCACAACCTACTTAGTGATGATGAACCCCTACTGGCCACTAAGAGGCTATTCGAATATCCTATAGGCATCACAAAGAAAGTTGTCTACCTAGGCTTGATTTAAACAACTTTCCAAGTTTTCAAGAGGCTATGATTTAGATCTGCAACATCATTTACAAGCCTTCTACGATGCTTGTACATGGAACAATATTGATAATGGGTGGAAAAAACTTAAGCTCTTTCCTCTAACACTCTTTTGCCAAGAAAAATTATGGTATAGATCATTAAAACCAAAATCAATTCAACGTTGGCCAATAATGGTAGAACTTTTCAATGAAAGATATCAAACCTATGCAAGAGTGTCAACCTTGAGGAGACAAATCCAAGAATGGAAACAAGCACAACATGAACCCTTGGACATGGCCTTAGAAAGATATTATGCACTATTAAACAACTGCCCAGGGAGACCCTAGGGATGTATGCCCAAGGTCAACTATATGAGCTATGAACCCATCAACTCCAAGAGCTTATTAAGCAAGTGGCAAAAGAAGAAGGAGAACTAGCCAAATGGGAGAATGTTGAAAGTTCTCAACAGGACCAAAATCTCAACTTAACAAGGGTCCATGATCATGAAGAGGAGAAATCCACTCACTTCAAGGAGGTGGAATCATCTTTGCCAATCCTAAAATCACTAGATGAAATTGAGGCAAAGATCAATAAGATGATGGACTGGGTACATGAAAGATGTGGAGAAAATGCCAACATTATTAGAGGAAGAACTATGCCAAATTGAGAAATAGGATAGGACACCACATAACAATCGAAACAAAGGGTAGAAGATAATAAGAATAAGAACTCAACTTCCAATTTCACATATCAATGTAACATCTATCTATACGATCACCCCAAAGGCCAATGCCCAGTTTTGTCACATTTACATGAGCACTAGGGAGGAATGTTACATCTATATTTTATACAGAAATATCAGGTTCAATGACAATGGCAAAAACCTCAATTGTGGGGGAGGCCATCGCCAACTAGACCATACCCTTCATATGTCCCAACACCAAATGCTTATTATGTTCAACACCCTATTTCTCCAACAAGATCAACATCCTCTACCTCACCTCATTATTATCATTCTCCTAAGTACTATCCACCCATGTCCTCTCCAACAAGATCACCACCTCATGTGCCTTACACTTCTCCTCAACCTCAATATTCTCATACTTCACCACCTCCTACATCACCTCCAGTTATGCTAGAAGATTTTGCACCATAGCACCAACTTGCAAATGTTACTTGTGTTGCTACTATCAATAGCAGTGGAGGTCCTTCACAACATTGAAGGCATCCCTTCTTTAGACATGATCGTCGAAAGGGACACCATAGTTTAGAAACCACTGCATCTGCCAACTTAGCACAAATCCAACACAATGGTGCATCTTACTCTTCAAACCCAATGCCTCATGTTACCTTATCAAGGCCACCACTCAATACTCCAACAACCATGGGGCCCAATGAATATTGCCACAAGGGGAGACATGTTGATCCTTGCATACCATCTTATGGTCACATGTACCATAGTGGGTCAACTCCTTATAAATTAACCACATCTTATAACTTGACCAACTATGTCAACTCTAATCAAGTGTGTGAACCCCAATGGGGTAAGTATGACCAAGTCCCAATATTTCCAACATGCAAGGATCCTAACCTTGCATTTATTAATTCTAGTAATGCTCAACTGTTTTGCTATGCGGGGTATCCTCCATTCTAACAACATAGAATTAATAAATATTTTTCTGTTTCTTTAATTCTTCAACATTTTCTTTCCAGTTTTTCACCTTTTAATTTATTGTTTTATCTTTTTGTCTTTTAAGTTTTTGTTTTACACATTTCTATTTTACAAATTTATTTAACTTCTCTCGTTTTTGTTTTGCAACATCGTTTATACTCTTTCATTTCTTTGTGTGTTGTTTGTTTTGTTAGGTTCATCACCTAATAAGTGCTCCTGATGGTGGTATGAACTATATTCCATTGATTGCTAATGTTTGGTTTTTACCTTTGTGTTATATTGTTGATACTAAGGTATGGTTCTTTTGATATAACAGGAAATGAGTCCACATCATCCATGAATTTCTATGATCTCTCTTGGCTTGGAATTATATAGTCCCTTTCCCAATAATAAAGACTATCAACGAATCAGTGATTAGGCATTTCTCAAACTAAGGACATAAGAACTGAAAAGGTTGTGACTTCAAGGGGATTTGATGCATTTGTGCTGGCCATTCTCTTGGGTGCTTGGATGCTTTCTTCTTGATTTTTCCTTACCATTTCGATGCTACTCCATTATCGGGAAGTTGAGCTAATAAAAATAATAAGTCTTTGCATGGTGTGGTTCTCACACAAAAAAGAAAAAAAGAAAAAAAAGAGAGAAAAGTGGGAATTCAAAGCACATCCCTTAGATGAAAATAATTATCTAGGCTACAAGCACTGGTTATGGAACTAAATAAACATGTTCCCTCTAACTAAGGCCACTTCTTGCTTCCTACTTTCTCCTTTTTTGTTTCGTCGGAATGGTGGTGACTCTTTGGTGGAAGCATTCTTATTACTTCATGAGGATGGATTGGCCAAATGTGTTAATGCAAAGTAACTGGATGTGGATTTTTTGAGGTTGGATTTGGAATGAGATCTACTAAGTCACATTAACCATTCACACATAAGGGATTATACACCACCTTGTTCCTGAGACTCCATTACATTCTCTTCTTCCATCCTTCTTTCCCTATTTTTTCACCTCATTGTTGGTTGTATCAATAGTCCATATTTTGGTTTATGCATTATTTTCTTTCTGGTAAATTCTTGTGGTTAAGACTTTAACTCTTGGTTCCAAATGGCATTTCCAGAGCCTACGGACTATTTGAATGCAGGATTATTAGGGAATTAAGGACATGAGCCTACTTTGGGGAGGATCCACTGGCATTCCTATTTGGTCCATCTGTCAATTTCTTTCCCTTAAACATTTTTCGCAATCAACATTTATTTTGTTCATCTCCATCCCTAACATCCATTTCATCGACATTGCCTTTGTTTCTTTTTCTCCATCTTTCTTATTCCTTATCTTCTTCCATTCTATCACTACCAGTGGTTCGCTCTCAGTCATGGGGATCCTGGTCCAATTTTTTTGATTTTCTCTTAACCCCTACACCTCTGGTAGTCACCAGTATTATACCTTCAAAATCTGCATTAGCCATATCACAACTCAGCCAATGGACCTTACATTGAGGCAAGGTATCAATTACATTGTGATTCATTTACCCTTTCTAATATAAGACTATGTTGTATGTGTAGATGACAATCATACACCAATGGATTGGATCTAGAGGAAACACTTGGAATGGACTGGTGCTAAAGCAGTTATGCAAGGAACAATATTGATGATGCACTTATGGATGAACAATGAAAAGCGCAATCTTGGTGTTGGAAATAATAGAATTCTTCTTTTCTCTCTCTCTTCTCTCTTCTCTTTCAGTTGCCAAATAAGGCTAGATGTCAAATGTGTTTAGTGTTCACTCTTGTTGTCATGAACACTAATTTTGTCATGTATTGTAATGATGATCCATTCACATGTCACCCCATTCACCATTAGTATCATTCAAGTCAATAATCCCATACATTTCCAATATTCTGTAAGGAACTCGAGGATGAGTTTTCATTTAGTCATGGGGGTATGATGAGCCATGATATTGCATACGTGATATCGCATCCACCCCTATGATATCGCGTACGTAATATCACAGCCCACTGAAACATCTATAAATAAGAGGCAGCTTTTCCTATTTTAGGCATCTAGAGTTAGCCCCTTAGCCAAACTATAGTAGTTTTACCATTCCAGAGTTAGAATAATTTCCATGTGCCCACAGTAGGAGTCTCAAAGCGAACAAATCTTTATTTGAGCAAATTGTACTTGAGCACATATTTGTGTACAAAAATAAAGACAAAATTTCTGATAAACCTTGCAGCATATGGACTAAGCTAAATAGGATTTAATTATTGTTAAATGTTTAAATTCTTTCCTAGATAATTAATCTCTCTCAACCCTTGACTCTCCTAGTTAAGTGCATTCAGTACGACCGCTTCAAGTGTGTAACGCTTGGTAACCCAGTAACGAGTAGCATTTGGTAATCCCAGTAGCGCTACACTGGTTCAGGGTGTGTGCGGATACTAGTGTTAGAAACTATTAGAACCTAGTTAATGAATAGTTAATGTAAGTTGGTAACTTAGTCCTCTCAACCCTTTTCCCCCAATGCATGTCCGCAGTGTGATGATTGTTATTGTACGACATCCTTATTCGAGTGTGATGTACTTGGACACGTACATGATTGGCAATAAGGATTGAGATTACTTCATCATTGCAGCATCCACTTAGCTTTATTATGTATTAAATTGTTATTATTATTTACTACTTTCTTAGTTAACATCTCTTCACCCTTATCTCCTAGTAACACGAAATGAGTAAGACTTAATTACGAGCATTCAAGTGTGACTACTTGGTAACCCAGTAGCATACTTAGGCCATGCACTTGGTAATCCTAGTGGTAGTCATGCACAAGGTCCAATTTTTGTATAGATGATTAAGGAATGGATGTTCATCACACTTAAGCTAGCTTAGACTCTCTCTCTCTCTCCTAGTTTAAGTAATATTACTTTCCATCATACTCAGGAGTAGTACTAGTGTAGAAACACATCATACACCTCACTTTGGACTAAACCATATGTGACAAAGATAATACAAGTCCAAGCAGAAAGATAGCGAACTGCGACCTATGAGTAACTATCTAGATACCAAAACTAGCCTGTCTGGGGAGTTTGACCGGATCATGCGTGAAATTCTTGTATTCATATGCTTGAGTGTATGGGTACCTCGCCACTCATCATAGCACAAGAAAATATGGGCAAGAAGATTGTGGCCGTCATCAGAGCAAAGGGGGATATCGACACCGGGGTGGTGGCAATTCCTCTCCCTCTTCTCCATCCTCTCACTCCCCACTACCTTCATCCAGTTTAGACTCTGATCATAACTGTGGTAGAAAGGAGCAAGGCGATGGTGGTCGTAAGGACTGAAGGGAACATCGTGAAGAAGCACGTGACCAATCGCACGAAGCTCACTATCATGAAAGGAGAGGTAGCCATAATCATCATAGACATCGTGGTCCTCAACAAGACTATGGCTTAGATGAGCCATTGTTGGCTACTTGAAGCATGCTCCATATGTAGTTTAGATACATAGCAAGCACTTAATGGATAGCCAGATCAAATGCATTGACATGAACAACATCCCTAGGTTTGAAGGGGGATACAATTGTGATCCAAAAACTCACTTGTAAGAATTCCATGATGCTTGCACCCTATAGAATATTGATAATGATTGGTAGAAGCTAAAGCTGTTCCCTCGCACAATCATCAAGGAAGCAGAAAGCTGGTATCAATCTTTGGAACCAGAATCAATCAGAAGATGGAGTACAATGCTTGAGATTTTCAATGAAAAGTATCAAACCTACTCTAGAGTGGTGAATCTGAGATGCCAGATCCAAGGGTGGAAGCAAGGTAATCATGAGCCCTTGGATGCAGCCATGAGTAGATAGTATTCACTATTACATAGGTGCCCTGGTCAAGCTACTCTTAGTAGGCACAGCTTCTCCATATCATTAATGGGCTCTACTTTGAAACTAGGAAGATCCTTGGCGTGTATGCCCAGGGATGATTATCAGAACTAAGGGCCCATCAATTGTAGTGCCTAATTGAGCAAGTGGCCAAATAAAAGGAGGAGCTGGGGAAGAAGGAGAGTGTAAAAGAGTTTAATTAGGATCCTTCCATTAGGAAGAGAGAAGTCCAATTTTGCGAAGATGAGGAGGAATAACCATTGGAAGTAGTGGTGAATCAAAAAACCTTACCCTTATAGAAGTTTGCATCTGAGATATCGGCAAAGGTTGATAAGATGTGGGACTCTTTGGACAAAAAATTCCAAAGTATGCTGAAAATTGCAAAAGAGTCCAGAGAGCAAGGTAATGATCATGATCGATGTAGGAAGAAGGAAGCTGAATGTGCCCATGATAAGGGTAAGGGCAAAGTTGCTGTAACAAAACAGGTTGTAGACTCTAATATGGAGGAAGACGATGAATCTGGCATATGCCAATATGAACATCCTAAGTGGTGTTGTCCTATGGTGTAACATCTACAAGAGTCTGGGATATATGGTTTGAATCCTTGCTTGGCGAAGAGGCAAACACCCTGACGGTTGCCTTACCCACAAGGTAACCCATGATAGTTCCACCAGCAGCAAGTATATTATCCAAGTGGAGTACCACCGCAACCTTATGAATACTTCTAGTAGTGGCAACAACCAAAAGAATGGGAGATTCCACCTCCAAGGTAGCAGTACCCTTACCAATAGCTAGATCCCTATGGGTACTACGTTCAGCAACTCATCTCTCCACGAGACTCTTCCAATCACACAGCCTTTCAGAGTTACTACCACCCCCAAAAATATTTCCAACCACAATCTCCATCACCCAGGGAGAAAAGCTCACATCTTTGCTACCCTCCATCACCTTCTCCTACCATTCCTTCTCCACAACATCCCACTCAGCTACCACCTACTCCACCTATGCAAGGAAAAATTCTGCCACAGCCATAGCAATGAAATCCTATGAGGGTTGTCAACCTACAACCAACACCTCATCTGAGTGGACTAGAACCCAAACCATGAAAATGTCCCCTTTTTTGATCCAATAATCTAACCATACCCCTGTGGCTAGTGCCTTTAAACCTCAAAGCACCTCCACTGTTCCACTGCTCGAGAAACCTTCAAACCAAACATCCTCCAACATACAAACGGTCATGCTCACACATGTCGTGACCAACTAGATAAAGGTAGGGCATCTTCCTTGGAAATTAACTAATATGGGAAGCCCCCTCATCTATCTTCAAGTGGTAGGGAATGAGCCATGTAAATCCCTTCTAGATTCAGGATCAGGAGTCAATTTGATCTCACATGACATGTACAAGAATTGAAACCTACCCCTATTAAAGAAGAGCAACATTTAGCTCAAGCTAGCAGACCAATCCATTATTGTTCCCTTGGGATTGGTAGAAGAAATTGTGACCATTGTTTGTGGGTGGTCCTATCCTACTAATTTCCTTATCATCTGTGTGGAGAATTATAAGGGGAACTTCCCAATCATAATGGGAAGAGCCTGGCTAAGCATGGTGGATGAAATACTTGGACTCTGAGATATTTCCCTTGAAATTTCAAAGAAAAATCCATTTGAAAAGATGGAGAAGAAGCACATTTCATGCATTGCATACAATGACTCTAGGTGCAACTATGTGTAGTAGTTATGGTCCATCAAATGGACATCCATTTAAGAATGTAGTCGGTGTACTGAAGAATCGTCAGTTCAACAACGCCTATACATAGCAGCCACAAATCAAAAAGGAACCTAGTTGCTGATTGCTAATCCTTCTAGCAACACTTTATGCATGGACCCTTCTGAGGGGCTTGTATGAGCCTAGATAGAAAGCATGGATAACTTGGAAGAGGTTCATCAACGAGTATCCACTGTTGATGACCATGATGATTGGGGAAAGCTGCAAATCCCTGAAAGCTTCAAATAAGAGCCCTTGGAGCTCAAATCCTTACCAACCCACTTAGAATATGCATTTTTGTAGAATGGGAAACTGGTAATTATCAATTCCACCCTTGCTCCTAAACAACAGAAAAAGTTGTTGAAGGTGGTGAACAAATGGGATGCTGCTTTTGCATGGTCATATCTTGAGTTAACGGGAGTTGATCCCAGGGTCTGCCAACATTGGATCTATATTGACCCCTCCATGAAGCCACGATGTCAACCACAAAGGTAGTTGAACTCCAAATTGAAGCAAGTCATCAAAGATGAAATCGAGTAGTTGCTAAAAGCGGGGTTCATCTATTCCATTGCCGATAGTGAATGGGTTAGCCTACTCATTATTGTGTTGAAGAAGGATGGCAAATGGAGGGTCTATATAGATTTTTGGTTTCTCAACATGGATACATTCAAAGATCACTTCCCATCTCATTTATGGACCAGGTGTTGGACACCATTGTAGGGCATTGTTATTACAACTTTTTGGATGGTTATAGTGGCTATAACCAAATCCAAATTGCACCAGAGGACTAGGCCAAGACAACTTTCACAAGTCCCTAGGGGACTTTTGCTTACAAAAAGATGCCTTTTGACCTACGTAAAGCTCTTGCCACTTTCCAACGTCTTGTCCTCAATATCTTCCAACAAAAAATTGGCAATGGGGTAGAAGTCTTCATGGATGACTTATCTACCTATGGGGCCATGTTCGATCAATCCTTGGACCACCCTAGGAAAGTTATGAAAAGATGTGTGGACACTAATCTATGGCTCAATTGGAAGAAAATCCACTTAATGTTCCAAGAGGGCATTGTGCTAGGGCATCGTATCTCATAGACAGGGATTAGCATGGATCCTAAAAAGATCAAGGTCATCCAAGGAATCACCTGACAACCAAGCACTGTAAAAAAATTTTGGTCATTCCTTGGCCACACTGGTTATTACTGGTGCTTCATCAAAAATTTCTCAAAAATTACCAAGCCATTGGTGGAACTCATGAAGAAAGATGCTCTATTCGTCTGGACTAGGGAATGTGAATCTACATTCCAAATGTTTAAATAGAAACTCGTAGAGACCCTAGTTGTATGGGCACCTGATTGGTCTAGGCCTTACCAAATCATGACGAATGCATCCAACTATGCATTAGGAGTTGTGCTTACACAGTGTGATGATTAGAAATGTCCATAGTATGTACACTATGCAAGCTGTAGCATTGTAGGTGCTCAACTTAACTACACCACCACCAAAAAGGAGTTGATGGCGGTGGTGTTCGCCTTGGAAAAATTTCGACACTATGTGCTTGGGTACAAGGTGTTCGTGCATACCAATCATAGTGCCATATGGTTCCTGATGAACAAGCCAACAGTGAGCCCTCGTATCATACAGTGGCTAGTGATTCTTCAAGAATTTGACCTCACCATGGTAGATCAGAAGGGAACCGAGAATGTGGTTGTTGACCACTTGTCTCGGTTATGGTGGGATTACACAGAAGAGGAGAAGCCCCTCTCTGACCAATTCCCCAATGAAATTCTCTTCGCAGGAGTGGTCGATCCGCAGGTGCCCGAGAAATCCCCTTGGTTCAGCCACATCCTCACCTACCTCACAACTCAAGAATTGCCAAACCAGTGGAACCATCAGTAGAAACAATAATTTCTCCATAAGGCCAAGTGCTTCATGGAAATCAATGGACACCTTTATAAGGTGTGCACGGATGGCTTGGTTCACTAGTGTGTCCTTGATGATGATACATTGCACATCCTCCAATATGCTCATGAGGGTCTTTGTGGGGGCCACTATGCTAGATGACTCACAACCATTAAGATCCTACTTGTAGGATATTACTAGCCCACAATTTTTAGGGATGCACAATGGTTTGCCCACTCCTGCGAACGATGCCAGAGAAATGGTGGGATGACTACATGCTTGGAGGGACCTCAGTAGTGGATCCAACCATTGGAGCCCTTCGACATTTGGGGCATCAATTTCATGGGACCCATCACACCCCTATCCAAAAAAAGGACGTATATCATTGTAGCTATGGACTACTGCATAAAGTGGGTGGAGGCGGTAGCCATTGTCGACTATTCTTCAAACACTATTGCATGATTTGTCTAACAGAAAATCATCAACAGGTTTGGAGTGTCATGTGCACTCATCTCAGACAATGGAACCCATTTCACAGGTATCACTTTTCGTAAACTCATGCAACACTTGGGGGTAACACATAAATTTACAACACCTTATCACCCCAAGCCAATGGTTAGGCCGAAGTCACCAATAGGAAGATCACCAAGATCCTCACCTTAACCATCAGCAAATATAGGAGGGATTGGAGCACCAAACTTAACAGTGCCCTCTGGGCCTATCGCTCCACTTGGAAACATCCTATAAGTTACTCTCCCTATGAGTTAATGTATGATAAGCTACTGAAACTTCCAATCCATGTAGAACTCCAGACACTATCCATAGCCAGTGACTTAGTTCTTGACCTACCACTAGCACAACGTCAATGACTTATCAACCTAAGTGTGCTAGATGAGAATCGATTAGTGGCCTTGTCTTCAAATAAGATCCACAAGGCCTACAATAAAAAATGTCATAATCTTAGGATTCGAAAGGTCACATTCAGATGTAGAGACAAGGTGTTGTATTGGAACCCCACACATGTACCACAACTGAACAAGTTTCAAACACTATAGAAGGGACCTTACATTGTCTCCGAAAGCTTCCCATTTGGGTCCTTGCTTATCCATAAACTTGAGGATCCCACAAGAACGCATTTGGTCAACCGACAACAACTAAAACCTTTCCGTGATTTCCACCTAATCAATGCTACTACCTCATCATCACTGGGACAACCTCATTCCATATTTTGCATCTCCTCCTTTCTGCCCAGTCATTGGAAGATCGTCCTCCATGCTAACCCATTCTACTATGCTCCTCATTGTTTTTGAAATTTTTTGTTTTACACTTTTTTTCAACATCGTTTGTACGTTTGCCAATTCTTACTCACTTTTCTATTCTTTAATTAATTTTTGATTTCTTTGTTGATTATTTATGCATGTGTGTGTTACTAATAAGTCATCTTATTATCGTTAGGTTTCTGGCGCGGATGGTTTTCATTGTGATGGATCATGTGGAATAGTCCACCTAGTTTATGTCACTCCCACCCTTGCATTGGTGTGCTTGGACTTTATGTCTATTTCCATATCATAACATTGGCAGTGAGTCCACATCATCCACCCATTCACCCACTCCATGGGTTTCCTTCTATTGAAAAAATGCAACCACTTCACTTAAAAATATTGTAATTAATGTGTGACCTATATAGTTCCTGGACTTGGGGGTGACCCAATGGTTTGAATCAGGTGTGACTTCAAGGGGAATGCAACATTCATTGTCCTCTTCTATTCCCCAAGTTGCCAAGGTGTCCTTATGGATTTCTTACCACTCCACGTTCTTCTCTACAAGGAAGCTCATGGGAAATTCAACCTTGCATGGTGTGGTCCTCACCACAAAAATTCAAAAAAAAAGAAGAGAAAAAGAAAGAGAAGAAACAAATAAACATGAGGATTCAAAGCACACCCCTTGGTCAAATGCATGCAAACAAGCATGGGTCTTTGCATGGTGTGGTTCCCAAAAAATAACATGAAAATCAAAAATAAAATCACAACTATGTGGGAATTCAAAGCACACCCCTTAGACCACCTCTCACAACCCACCAAAATGAGTTATGGGACTCAGTCCGTCCCCTCTAACTTTTTCCCATTTCACTTCCTTCCTCTCATGTCTATTGGAGTGGTGGCTTCTTGTGGGTTCACTCTGATCCTTGGTGGATGGATGAGGCTTCGCCTGTTGCTGCGAGGTTATTGTATGTGGTTGGTTTTGGGTCTGAACTTAGGAACGGTCCTATTGGGTCACTTAACCATAGCTTCACATGGGGTTTCATGTGACCAATGATTGAAATTCCAATCCCGTCATCTCTCTCTTCACTCGTTTATCTTCATAACTCACCTCACAATCCAATTTATGTTTTGAAAGTTTGTCGTGTGTTCCATGTACTTCTAATGCCTTGGTGGGATCTCATGGGACTTGCACACACCATTTCTTGACCTCGGGGCCCACAGACTCTGGTTCTGAGGATATGCAAGGGCTACTAAGGCTACCGCCTACTATGGGGAGGACCCACTTGCATATTCTTGGCCACCCCTTTTATTCTTCAATCCTTTTGATTACGTGGTTGATTGTTTTCATGGTCCCATTGCTCGATTTCTTCTTCGCAGAGTTCTTTCTCACCACGTCCTCCTACCTTTGACTCTTTTTCTAGCTCAACTTCCCTTCCTCTTGTCCTCAACCATGTTCTGGGTCTCTCACATTCTTCAACTACCCCAATTTGGCATTTCAAATTCATCTTTTTAGGTTTTTTTTGGTTGGTCAATGCTGGTCAATGGGTGTGACCCCTTGCATATACGGGGCTCCATATACGTATCCCCCTGCGTATACGTGGCCATGTATACATGGCCTTGTCGATGCAGTGCCTAAATCCTATATATATGCTTGTTGCACCTAAGATTTCCATCATTTTGCAAATCAATTGGGGGAATATTTTGCCATTTTTTTTNTTGCATAGTCTAATTGGTGGCTATATTTGATTGTAGATGGCACCAAAACCAAGGCATCCAAGGGGTGAAGGACCATCATAACCTAGGGATAAGCATCCACGAATGAAAAGGGGATGAGGCATGCAGCAACTAGAGCACGTAGAGGGCTCTCATGCAATTGGCCCCCTTCATGAAGGACCTGATCTGGAATCTATCCATCAGATTCCTAAAGAGGAGATGCCTAGCGAGCAATCGTAAGGGGATGAAACTCTGGGGATAGTAGCACGACTTGAGGTCACATTGACCCAAGCATGTCTTGATGCTATCAAGCCACAAGAAGTGCAACCGATGGTCCTACAAGAGTTAAACTTTGGACCATTTCTCGAGAATGCACCAGAAGATGTGAGACTTCAACTACAAAACTCTCCTATGTGGCCAATTATCACAGCTAGTGGTGAATGGTACCTAGGAGAGACCTATCTCTTCTGGATGAATCAAAAATTAGGGTCTAGAGTAAGAATTAAAGAAATCTATGTCTCTTACTCTATAGAAGAAATCGTGCAAGCTCTGGCATTACTAGAGACCAGATCATATGTGGTGGAGATCCCAAAACAAGTAGATCCTAAGGTAAAATGGGAGTGGATTAGGTGGTGCTATGGGGTAGATCGTAAGGAGTTTGGCACTCTAACCTGTTGGCGACCGTTTGGGATGCGACCGCCAATGAGTGTCCTCGAACAGGATTTAGGTGCCTACTGGTCTCTGGCAACACCAAGGCCCAGATACCTCCAAATAAACTTAGTAGTTAATGTGAGTATGTGTGTGTGCTGTTGTGGCGTGTGGTTGTGA
>MNCI01015116.1:0-13237 GCA_015680685.1 Gnetum montanum
CTAATCCTTGTACAGTTAAGTATAACACACTTTACAAAGCCAAAAAGATAAGACAATGAAAAGCAAAAAAGAATTCAATGATTACAAATGATTATATAATGAATACAATAAGTTTTGCATGTTTTTCAATGCACATCAAGTTTTCTTATAGCTACTGTGTTTCTAAATCCATCATGGAACTTAGAAAATGACTAGCTAATGGTCAATAATGGTCATGTAAGACTTCTTTTTTGTGCTTAATACATCTCACTAAATTTACCTTCAATATTGGAAAGATGTCTTTGTTTTCTAAAAGAAGTCTTTCAAAGTCTCCATCTTAGAAGATGTCTTTGTCTTATGAAAGATGTCTTTCTGAACTTGGTCTACATTCTGTAAAGATGTCTTTGCCTCATGAAAGACATCTTTGTCTATGAAAGATGTCTTTGTTTGAGTTTACTCCAATTAGACCAAGACATCTATTACTTCCCAGAGACATCTTTCTTCACCTTCCTTTGCATGATGAATCCTTCGTTCTTTGTCCATAACCTTTCTCAATCTAAGTTTTTGTCTTACAAGCGCAATAACTACACACACACACAAACAAACTTGACTTCCATTTTTCTTAACTTTTTGACATACCAAAACCAAAAGGTCCATAATATCCCCCTTTTTGGTAATGTTCAAAACTTAAGAAAATGTGTTAGTCTTGTCCTACTAATAATAACACATTTTACCTACTTCCCCCCCTTTTGTATAGAACCAAAAAGATGAGAAAAACTCCCCCTAAATAGGTGCATAGAGAAAAGAAAATGGTTTTGGTGTTTTGGATTTGTGATTTTTGTTTGATTTTATTTTATTTGAAATAGAACTAATGAAAAAAAAATCTCACATAACAAGACAAGGTTCTATCCCCATATCCTTACATGGAAATGCCAATCAATGTTTAACTAAGGGTTTTGTGAAGGCATCAGCTAGTTGAATTTGAGTTCCAATGAAATCTAGTCTAACATGACCATGCCATGTATGCTTCCTTATGAAATGATGGTGAATCTCAATATGTTTGGTATGAGAATCTTGGATTGGATTCTTGGTCATGTTGATGGTACTTTTGTTATCACAGTAGATAGGAGTTGAGTCTATGTTTACTTCCAAATCTTTGACAGTCTCTTTCATCCAAAGTAATTGAGCACAACAACTATTGGTAGAGATGTATTCAACTTCTATGGTTAAAAGAGCTATAGAGGTTTGCTTCTTGGTTATCCAAGAAATGATAATTCTTTCCAAAAAGAAAAAATTACCACTCATGCTATGGTAATCATTATAACATCCTGCCTAATCTACATCACAATAACTAGCAAGATCAAGGGAAGAATCCTTTGGATACGAAAGGCCCCAATTAGTAGTAGCTTTTAAGTAATGAAAGATTTGTTTAATAGCTTGATAGTGAGAATATTTTAAAGCTAACTAATATTTAGCACAAAATCCTACACTTAAAGAAATATTTGGTGGAATTGTAGTTACATAAAGAAGACTACCAATCATACCTCTATAAAGCTTGGAATCAACCGACTTACCTTGGTCATCTTTAACAAGTTTAGCATTTGTAGCCATTGGAGTACCTTTAACTTTAATATCAACCAAGCTATATTTTACCAGAAGATCTTTTACATACTTGGCTTAGCATAAGAAGGTTTCATTAATTGTCTAATAGATTTGAAACATAAGAAATTTCTTGAGTTCTTCCATCATACTTGTTTCAAACTTGGACTACATGAGATTAGAAAACTTCTTGCAAAGGATTTCATTAGTGGCATAAAAAATAATATCATCAACATAGATTTGAACAATTAGAAGATCTTTTCCTTCTCTTTTAGTAAATAACATAATGTTAGCCTTACCTCTTTCAAATCCATTAGATATGAGATGTTGGGAAAGTATTTCATACCAAGATCTTGGAGCTTATTTAAGACCATAGAGAGCCTTCTTGAGTTTGTAGACATAATCGGTCTTAATGGAATCAACAAAATCCTTTAGGTTGCCCAATATAAACTTCTTCTTGTATGGTTCTATTTAGGAATGCACTTTTGACATTAATTTGATAAAGCTTGATGTTTTAGATACTTGCATAAGAAAGAAGAAGTCAAATAGATTCCAACCTAGCAATAGGAGAAAAAGTTTTATCAAAGTCTATTCCTTCTTGTTGCTTGTATCCTTTGGCAACAAATATAGCCTTGTTCTTTATGATGTTTCCATTTTCATTAGTCTTACTTCTAAAGATTCATTTAATCCCAATAATAGGTTTGTCAATAGGCCTAGGTGTTAGTTCCCATACATCATTTCTAGTAAATTGAATAAGTTTGTATTGCATAGCTAAAATCCACCCTTCATCTCTTTCAACTTCCTTAAAATTTTTTGGTTCAAGTTAAGAAAGATATGCCAAAAAGACATAGATCTGTTTAATTTGGCCTCTAGTACAAACACCATCTTAAACTTATCCAATTACATCATTAATAGAGTGAGTTTTGCTAAGTATGGGTATTTTTGGTAGAGTGGGAGATATTTCTTGATCATCATCATTTTCTTCCTCTTCATGTTCACTACTACTAGATTCTGAGTTCTTGTCATCTTATACTAAAGTTGGGTTGGAAAATTTTTGAATGGGAATAGTTTCATCATCAAGTTGAGGACAAGTAATGTCATAGTCATCTATTTGGAAATTTATGGTCCCATATTTGTTCTTTTGTTAAACACTTGATATGTCCTACTAACTAGACAATAACCTAAGAAAATTCCTTCATTGGTTTTTGCATCAAACTTTCTCAAGGTATCTTTATTATTTAGGATATAACATTTTAAATGAAAAACATGAAAGTAAGCTATTAAGGGCTTTCTACTAGTCCTTAATTCATAATGGGTTTTTGAATTAAATATTTTTATCAAAACTTTATTGGACACGTAAGAAGCAGTGTTGATAGCTTTAGCCTAGAAGAAGTGAGGAAGACCTCGATCATTTAATATCATTCTTTGCATCTTGTATAAGATTCTATTCTTTCATTTAGCTACACGATTTTGTTGAGGAGTTCTTGTAGCAAAGAATTGATGTAGAATGTCATTCATTAGAAAAAAACTATTCAAATTTTGCATTTTTATACTCACCTCCATTGTTACTTATGATAACCTTAATATCGTATCCTTTTTCTTTTTGGATTTGATTGCTTATTCTCAAAAAATGATCAAACACTTCATCTTTGTGATATAAAAAGGAAACCCAAGTAAAGCAAGAGTAATCATCAACAATAGTTAGAAAATATCTATTCTTTCCTAGGCTAAGAGTTTGAATTATACCAACTACATCCATATGAAGTAAGTCTAAGGGACGAGTAGTAGAAATGCAATTTTTCTTACCAAATCTTACCCTTGTCTGTTTTTCCTTTTAATAGGGTTTACATGTATTTAGGTTGAAATCTTTAAGCTTAGGAAGACCATGCACCATTTCTTTTATCACTAAGGTCTAGAGAATTTCCTTGTTTATGTGGGCTAATTTCCTATGCCAAAGATGTGTATCATCTACACAACTTACTAAACACTTGGATTCAAGGTTACAAGAGTTCTCAAATATAGTAGTATATTCCTTTTCTAGATCCTTCAATCACAATATTTCTAGTAGATAAATCTTGTATTCTACAACTATCTTTTGAAAAGATAACATTAAAATTGGAGTTGCAAAGTTGACTTACACTAAGTAAATTATGTTTTAACCCATCAACAAAAAATAGTTTGTTCATAGTGGGTAATCCCTTACCTTTTCCCCCTATGGTACCAATACCTATTATGGGTGCTTCCATGCCATCTCTAAATGTTATGGTACCATAATTTTATTTCATGATGTGGGTGAAGTAGGATTTGTACCAATTATATGTTTTGAACACCCATTGTCAATATACCATGTGATAGAATTGTCATTAGAGAAGTTAATTTGTGCCATCAAATTCTTTTCAACCTTCTTTCTCTCTCTAACCTTAAATGGTTTTCTTTGTAGGCTAGTTTTGCAAAAACCAAGAGTGTGATGCATTCTAAGATAATAATAGTCTTGAAAATTACTGTACTTACTACAAAAGAAACATTTCAAGTTATTTGATCTAGAAGATTTTCCAAACCTAGATAAATGTTGTTTTTAATTCTTAGGTTTCTCCATAGAGCTCTTATTCATCTACTAAAACATTCTTACTAGTTTTTGAATCTTAGCCCTAAGGTTTGAGTTTTCTCTTTTGAGGTAAAAAAATTCATCATTAAGAATTTTGATTTTTATTTCCTTCGCATGTAAAGCATCTTTTATTTCAATGCACAAATTTTGGAAAGAAAGAATGCTATGACAAAAAGTTTCATACCTATCTTCAAATGAAGAATTATTTTGATAATTACAAGAATTGTTAACTTTTCAAGTAGAGTCTTCTATCCTTTTAAATGTAAGCAAGGAAATAATATACTTACCTTGATAAAAGAGGTGACAAATGAATTGAATGCACTAGTTGATAATGTCCATTAGGCTTTGTCTGATGATAAGTGTCCCTTCCATGTTCACTCTTGAAGAGAGCAAGAGTACTAAGCTTTAATGCCACTTGTGGATCCTAGAACTTAGAAGGGGGATGAATAAGTTTCCCAAATCAAACCTTTATAAAGCAAAGCACATACACAAATTTACATGGTTCCCCAACTTGTGTACTCCATACTCAGAGGGTAGATCGCAAGCATACCTCGGAACATTGTTGCTCTCAAAATGTTGTTGAAGGGTCGACACCCTATGCAGTCTTCAAACCCCTCTCTAGAGTGTTATCCCACAGTGCCAATCACTAAACCTTGCAAGGTCCTATCAAGCTTGAAAATATGATTTCCAAGGCTTCCACAACCTTTACAATCTTGAGCTTCACATTGAAGTGTTGTACTACAACATCAACAATTGAATCTCATAGGATCTCGACAAGCTCAAGTACATCAACCTCGCAAGGCAATAAGAACAAGAATTACAAGAAAAAATTGTAACTTAGTTTATTGGTCCTTGTATAGTTAGGTATAGAAAATTTTACAAAGCCAAAATGAAAAGACAATGAAGAGGAATAGAGAATTCAATGACTACAAATGATTATATAATGAATACAATAAGGTTTGCATGTTTTCCAATGCACATCAAGTCTTGTTATAGCTGCAATGTTTCTAAATCCATCATGGAACTCATGCAATGGCTAGCTAAGAGTCAATAATGATTGATAAGATGTCTTTCCCATGCCTTAGACATCTCTCTAAATTTTCCTTCAATACTAGGAAGGCATCTTTGTTTCCTAAAAGAAGTCTTTCTAAAGCCTCCATATTAAAAGATGTCTTTGTCTTATGGAATACATCCTTTTGAACTTGGTCTACATTTGGTAAAGACGTCTTTGCCTCATGAAAGATGTCTTTGTCTAAGAAAGATGTCTTGTTGTTTCTAAAGATGTATTTCTTTGAGTTCACTCCAATTCTATCAAGACATTTATTACTTCCCAAAGATGTCTTTCTTCACCTTCCTTTGCACAATGAATCCTTTATTCTTTGTCCATAAACTTTCTCAATCCAAGTTCTTGTCTTGCAAGCACAACAACTACACACACATACAAACAAACTTGTGTTTCATTTTTCTTAACATTTTGACATACCAAAATCAAAAGGTCCAAAAACTTGATTTTGCACACATATGTATTTCTTGAGATTATTCTAGATTTGTATAGAGATCATGTTATCACTTTAAGCATTTATCCCACAACTACACCCTTTATTATTATGAGTAATGTATGGAATTTTCTCTTTCACCATAATGATAGGTTCATCTTTTATGTTTTATGTTGGAGTGGTGATGGTTGTTGGCTTTTGTGTAGGATTAGGAGAAATTATTTTTGTGAGGAGGGTATTGCACCAAATTTCCTTATGCTAGTTTTGATGAGCTAGTAGTTTTACTAGTTTTATTCACATATGTGGAAATTGTCCTAGAGAAAGAATGTTTTCAAGATTTTTGCTAAGATTTATTAACATTATCATTTACTTGTATGTTCATGACATCAGTGAAATTTTTTTGTTGAGGTTGTGATGCCAACTCTTCCTTTATTGGTGGTAACATATGTTGGAGGAAAGTATGAGAGTGTTGAGGATGTGATAGATGATAAGAGGCACAAGATGGTGATCCCATAAGAGATGTTGTGGATTGATGGTTTTCAAGAGAGTAGTAATAATCAGTTGAGGTAGAAGAAGTAAAACCATTAGGAGAAATAGGTTATTGAGCATAATATTTGTAAGGGTTTGATGGGCGATAGGGGTATTGCTAGTTTTTTGATGGCATCCCCATGACTCTGGGTTTTCCCACTATGGCTGATAGTAGTCTTGAGGTTGATAATAAGTCCCACTCAGATAGTACTATTGGTTATAGAACTATCTATAATTACCTTATGGGTAAGGCAATCTCCTAGGCATTTTCTTTTCTACAAACTTGGAATTCAAAGAAAATGCTTCAAACTCTTGTAGATGTAACATAACTAGGCAATGATCCTTTGGGTGTTTGTATTAATAAATGTCACATCCATGTTCCTGCAATAAATTTAAGTTTCTAACCTCTTCTACTATGGATATTTTTTGTTTTTTCCAATAAGTGTCCTTGCTTGTTTCCTTGTTCCTTTTCCTCTTCTTGTCTTGATCTCTTGATTCTATTTTCTTTACCTTCTCCTCTATGAGTTTCAAGTTGGTTGTAACTTTTTCATTCATCAACTCCCACATCTTATCTACCCTTGCTTCAATCTTAACAATAGAATTTTGTATTGACAAGGTTTTGTGTAAAATCAACTCATCATGAGCAACCTCATTTTCTTGATCATAAATATGGATCTCCTTCTTGTGAAGAGTTCGATCCCAATTGTAGTTCTCTACACTTTTCCTTTTACACAATTTTTCTTTCCTTTTGCCACCTATTCAAATAGCCTTTGCATTTGATAGACTCTCAACTCTGAAAATTTAATTTTCTATCGACATAGATCCCAAGGGTCTCCCTTTTATTACAAAGCCCATCTATGATGTGACAAAGCTACTCTTTTTAAAAGAAACCATGACTTAGGCATCTATGTAGTAGCAAATAGTATTTTCCCAAGGCTACATCAAGAGATTAATGGTTATCTTACTTTCATCCTTAGATTTATTTTCTTAGATTAGAAATTCTTCTATAGGTTTAGTATTTCTCATTGAAGAGCTCAAGCATTGTGGATCACTAGTGGATTAAATCTAGTTCCAATGATCTATTCTAACTTTCAGCTTCTTCTATTAATGTCCTAGGAAAGAGCTTAATCTTTTGCTACTTACTTTCAATGTTTTATAACGCATAGACATCATGGAAGACTTGTAAAATATGTTGTGGATTCAAATTATAGCCTCACTTAGATTGAGTAATGTTATCCATATCAAGCTATTTAATGTGGCTTTTCCTTTGATGTGAATGGGATATTCTAACTACCACCTTGATTTGTATCATGCTTCTAGTAGCCAATAAGGGTTCAACATGATCATACATTTCATGATCATAATCTCTATTTATATTTTTCTAATAGTGATGTTATCTTCTATGCTTACTTTCATGTATTTCATCTTATCTTTGATCTCTATTTCTTTCTGCATCTCAATCCCTTAGTGTATCTCTATATCCATACTTATGTTCATCTTCATTAGGACTAGATGTTAAAGATGAAGAGGAAGATGGTGAACTTAAGGAATCACCATGGCTCCTATATCTTCTCCTATGATTGTTTGATTCATCTCTTCTAGGTTTAGATAAGGTCATAGTCCTTGAGGTCCTACTTATTCTAGGATTGGTTCCATCTCCTTTAGGATTGTATGCAATAGTTGAACATAGTCCTTGAATATAGTAAGGGTTAGAATGAGCATATGAGACATCTTCTTGTAGTGTTTTACTCCAATTCTTTTCAATATGAATCCTATCATTACTACTATCAGTGTTCTCATCATGTGATGGACTACAGATCCTATGTAAAGAAGACATCTTTTTATTTGATAATGAGTGTGATTTAAAATATTAATTTTTCNATCCTATGTAAAGAAGACATCTTTTTATTTGATAATGAGTGTGATTTAAAATATTAATTTTTCTTAAAACATAAATTGTTAATGCTTTAACAATCATCATTTATTAACTAATCTAGATCACTAGCACCATCCCTGGTAATGATACCAATGATGAGTTACAAGTATCCCCTATGCCTAATCATACATATCACAAGTATGTACATGATTTGGTCAAACTGCATGGATAGGACTAGTGTGGTATCTGTTGGCACATTTTGGCCATTTCATGTAATAGGTTTCATCTGAGCAGGGAAACAATTTAGAATGGAACTAGACATTTGGATTAAACACTGGCAAAATGTGATAGATCAAATGATGAGAATTTATGGTAGAAAAAATGCTAATAAGTTTTGTTATAAGAGTACGATGTTGCTTGCAGGAATAATAATGTAAAGGAAATCATTGAAGGCTTTAAGTTAAAACATGAATAATGACCATCCTACCATTCTGCAATGCTTGATTCTTTAGCCTTAAGAAAGATTAGGAGAAATTCAGGGAACGCAGAGCACACATGAAGGTCTTGTAGTGAATCGGCATTTACAGCTACATTATGCAAGAAAACATTAATCGTGTCTCCAATCTTTCCAAAAATGCAAACAAGATCAATCATGGCCTACAACTTGAGCAAACCTCTATGGTTGGAAATTACGATAACATGGCTATGTGCAGTCATTTTCACTGGACGCAAAAAATAGAAAACACATTGAAAATCATTCATGGATAAAGTGCAAGAATTTGGCTGCCAGAGGTAGTGGATCTGTGATAGTCCACGTCTTTGATACGGCTATTTTCTGTCATGTCACATACAATCGCCAAACCACAAAGCTAGGAGCATCTATAAAATCCCAATTGTGCCACCATTAAAAGGAACTTTGGAACCCAATAGCAAATAGATTCCAGATCTCACAAATTTCTGAATGTCTCTAATACAAGGAATGCAGCCATGGCATTCACATGGTTAACAAACCATGTTATTTCTCCGCTGGATTTGCTCTCATGTCCCCTTATCTGATCTCACTACAATTTCCTTTGTGAAAGAAAGAAAGAAAGAACGTTGTGCAAACTCCTTCATGGCAGAAGGTTCATGTTGATGGTGGGTTTTTGTTAGAAAAGTGACAGGAATTCTGCACTTCTTTGGTAGGAAAAGGTTTTTTTTTTTTCGATTTTCTTTGTGCATCATTTCTGAAGCAGTAATGGAAAATGCTACGAGGTGTGCCACGGTGATGAAAGAAACGTCAAATGGGGTGTTTTAGAAGGATAATCCTTTGCATTTTGCATTTTCGCTATTGGTGATCCATATTTGCGTCGTGATTGTGGTTACCAAGTCGATGGCCTTCATTTTTCAGCCCATACGCTAGCCCCGTGTCATCGTTGAAATCATCGGGGAAATCCTGGATTTTTCGTGAGCTACTTCTGTAGCTTCCATGGCTAGCTGCCAAAGTTTTAGATGAGGATCCTTTGTAAGATTTCTGCATTGCAGACAACACAAACGTCAAGGTAATATTCATAAATGGCATTCCGTGCCTCAATTCCAATACCACCACTGCCGAGGATTTCAAAACATCTACATTGGCAAAGCCCAGAATGCCCAGCGCAACATTTGGGTTCACGGTGACATTGAAAATGGTCATGAATCTGCCCAGTAGTAGTGAAAGAAAACAAGTAGCTTCTTCCTACGTTAGGACTTCTTTGCCGCTGTTACAATCCTTCCAACGCCACATTGGTAAACAGAGGCCACAATATTTAGTTGAAATGGACCTTAGCCACAGATTAGGGAAGCATTTAATGTTTTTAATAACTTTATGACTAGGTATACAGATCACACATGGTCTGGAATGTAGATTAATTTCATGGCTTTATCACTTAATTATATAGACAAGATTGTGTAAGCATCAAGTTAAGGGCCAACGATATAACTCCCCAATAGATCCTAATAACTCTATAATATATATATATATATAACAAGTGACTTTTGTATTTTTATAGTGATAATAACTTTTTATAGAAGTCATAACTAATTTTCTATAATGTTGTAACCACTACCAAGGCCACTTGTCAACTACAACTTTTTTGTTTCCATGGTGACCACTTGTCAATTAAATGGGACACTTGTCAACTACAGGTTTTTTATCTCTATGGTGGTTATAACCACCCAAAATATTTGTAACTTACCTAACTACCTATGAGACCCTATAAAAGGGCTTCAGGGGTTAGAAAAAGGGATCACAGTTTTGGGATATCAAACACTTGGGGGTTACACTTTGGGCCTTGGAGGAGGATTTGTAAAGAAGACATTGTGAAAGATTGCTTGTAAGATGATTTTATAAAGAGAACATTTCAGCCTCTTTGTCATAGTCCTGTGAGTTATGGTTATTGTTTTTTATTTTGTTTAAATTGTTTAGCTAGTGGTTTAGATAGTATCATGCTTGGCAAGTAATTTTGGGAGTTTTAGATTGCTCTTATTGTTCTTGTTGCATGATAGAAAATTTCTATTAAAATTTTGTCATAGAAGAGCTTGTGTTTGAAAGCCTTAAGAGCATTTTAGTAGTAAATTTTATTATTGTGCAATGTATAAGAACCACTATTGAGGTTGTCGTAAGAGAGCCTCTGCATGTAGTCAAGCCGTTGAACGGTTCAATAGTCAAAGGGTTTAGAAAATCTTTGGTATTTTGATAGGACCACAATAGCTTCTTTTATCTTTAAATTGAATCTCCATGGTATTTCAATCAGAAATTGTCAAGTCTTTTGAAGGTTCTGTTGAATGCAATTGTTGATGGCCATTATCTAGCCAAAATAGAGTCTGGTACGTGATAGTTTATGCAACAATTTTTTGGATAGCATAGTAGGATTGTCTTGAAGAAATTTCTTATTTGAACCTTGGAAGTTTGAACAATTTGTAGTTATTAAATTTGGGATAGCTTTATTGTGAAGTGTTTACTCGTATCATTTTACCTTGTTTAAATATATGAGATCTTTACACAAATCTGCTTTCTTGTTCTCTTCTTTTTATTTCCATTGAATCTCGCTCTATTTCTAGTTTTCTTATGGAACTATCTCTTTCTTTGGGGAAAACTAGAAGTAGATTTGGAGAGTTAAATGTTTTTGCAAAAGTTTATTTGTTATAAGTAGGTATTATAAGGACCGCATAGACTAGGCAATTGAACAGAATATAAACTCTCAACAACTCATAGTACTTTTCAAAGTTGGCTGAATCTCTTTAAGATAAGTCATTTATAGTTTTACACACAACCCAATCTTTTCATTTTTCACAACAGCACACCGCAACAGCACACACACATACTCACATTAACTACTGAGTTTATTTGGAGGTATCTATTCCTTGGTGTTTCCAAAGACCAGGAAGCACCTAAATCCTGTTTGAAAACACTCGTTGATGGTCGCGTCCCAAATGGTCGCCAATAGTTCTTTTGGCGCTAGAAGGAGGGCTGAAAATTTAGCCTCGAAGTTCATAAGCCTTATAAGTTTAGCAGATCAACCATTATTTGTTACTTTAAAGGCTTAAGAAATTAAATACTATTTTCAGTTCATGACCAAGAAGATTGATAGTTTGGAAAATTTGAAAGTTTCAAAAGATATTTTAGATTCTAAGACTGATTCTTCATCAGAAGAAGAACAAAAGAAAGTTTTTGAATTGGGAACAAGTAGTGGAGTGAAAACTAGAAGATCAAGAAGATCACCCATTATATCTGGTTTATCGATTTATAAGAGAAGATCTAGAAATTCTAAGAGTTCAACTATCCAAAGGAATAGGATGGCAAATCCTTGGCAAAGAGTTACACCATTAGGATTTCAAAATTACAATGATATTCCTAAGGTAGTTTACAAATATTTTCCTGAGCCTTTCATTCCTGGAAAAGCTTATTTAGCTAAAGAATATATTCACATGTTTGATTTAGCTTTAGCTCATGCAAATGTGCAACATCAAGATCAAGCTTGTAGGTTGTTTGTATCAAATTTAAAGGGTATGGCTCAGATTTGGTATTTGAACTTACCAAGTAATAGTATTACAAGTTGGGATGACATGAAGAATCTTTTCTTGGCCCAGTTTGGTAATCAATTAGATCAACAACAACTATACTGTGGGCTAATACAAGCTAAGCAAGGAGTTAAAGAGTAAATTAGAGATTTTAACATCAAGTTTCAACGAATTTGTGGACTGTTTCAAAGACAATATAGACCATTAGAAGAAATGTTTAAAGAAAATTATCTTAAGGTTGTCAACCTCAACATTTCAATTTGGTTAAGGAGAACTCCAAACATAACTACACTAAATGACTACTTTAGTGAAGCTATACAGTTAGAAAAATAGTTGAACTTGAATCCTGAAGAAAATATAGCAATTCAAAAAAGAGAAGAAAGAGTTATGATTCCTATGCAAGATTTTGCTCAATTTAAAGCTTTAACAGGTCCATCTCATGTTAAGATAGAGCAAGAACATGAAAGAGTAGAATTTGGAAAAGGACAATTAATGAGAGATATGTCTAACAAAATAGTGAAGCTTGAAAAAGCCTTGGCAAGAGTTAATATTAAGGAAGAAAGGAACAATAGAAAGCATAAACATCAAGACACTAAGTTGGCAGAAGATGAGAATGAAAGTGACCTAACTATGTCCAACTTTCTTGATATTGAATCTGATAATGAGTTATCTAGTGTTCATTATGCAAGTAAATCTTCTAGCAATGGATCTAGTGATACTTCTTCTCTATCAAGTTCTGAAGCAGATATGTCTTCAGATGAGGAATGCAATAACAATGAGGAAAATGGATATAATCTCCGATCAAAAGAAAGATTAACTACTTCTAGACCCCCAAACATTATTACTGATCCATCTACTAAGAGAAAAGCTTTTGAGCCAAATTGAAGAGATAAGAATAAAGGCAAAGACAATCTAGTAGAGCAAAGCACTCCAAATCAGTCTTTTAATAAATGGATAAAGAAACCAAGATTTTTTGGTGATGGAGAGTATGATTTCATTGAAGACCTTAAACATGTCAAGGCCAATATTAGCTTTTATCAGGTGCTTCAAATAGGAGATCAACAAAAAAAAGGCTTTAGAGTTCATTAAAGGTAAAAGGAGAGTTAGAGAATC
>MNCI01015116.1:13766-55970 GCA_015680685.1 Gnetum montanum
AATTCATCTATCTTTCCCTTGTACTAATAACAAGGCTGAGTATGAAGCTTTATGTATTGGTATAAGAATAGCTCTAGATAAAAAGATCAGAGTAATTACTATAAAAGGAGACTCAAGATTAGTTTGCAAACAAGTAAAGGGTAACTATGTAGTAAAGAGCTCATTCTTAAGACCTTATAAGCAACTTGCTTGTAAGATGTTAGATCAGTTTCAACATTGGCAAATAGAGCATATAAATAGAGCAGAGAATCTTATAGCAAATGATTTGGCAAAGGCAGCTTCAACATTGGATATGCAAATAATAAAAAGTTACAAAGAAGTAATGATTGAAGAAGAACATCAGCCATCAGTACTAGATAATATAATACATTTACAAGTATTTGAAGATGATGATCAAGTACTAAGATTTATGAAAAATAAACAAGAATTTCAGGGTCAAGTGTTACTTGAAACATCATCAAACTCCAAAGCTAATTTCATTTGAAAAAGGATGATTGACTTGGAATATGAATTCAAGAAAAATTTACTTACTGGAAAGGATATACAAAACCTAGATAGTCAATCTTTCGAGGTAGTGAATTTTGGATTAGACAAGATGCCAAAGATGTTAAATGTTACAAAGGGAAGAGATTCAAGTTTCAAGAAAAATTTGTTAACATGTTTAAGAAGTAATTTGGACAATTTTTCTTGGTCTTATGATGATCTTAAATATTTTAGGAAAGATGTGATGACACATAAAATTCCTTTAATAGAAGGTTGTAAAGTAGTCAAGCAAAAATAAAGGAAATTTAATCCATCATTTGAACCAGCTATGGAAACAGAAATCAAGAAGTTGTTGCAAGCATGAATCATATATCCAGTATGATATTCAACATGGCTTGCTAACCTTGTTCCAGTGAGAAAGAGAAACAGTGATATAAGGCTTTGTGTAGACTTTAGAAATTTGAATGATGCTTCAAAAAAGGATAAGTAACCACTTCCAAGAATTGATGAGATGCTGATTAAAGTCTCAGGTTGTCAAGTATATTCTTTCTTAGATGGTTTCTCAAATTATAATCAAATCATGGTAGATAAGAATGATAGATACAGAACAACATCCATCACTTCAGAGATTGCTTATGAGAAGGTTAGAGATATGAGGATTCCTGCCAGAGTAACCCTCACCATTCTTTTCCCATCTCAAGAATAGTCCATGAACAAAGGGCTTGATAATGTACAGTTTGTTGTTTTTGTTAGGAATGAGGTTTTTATACCACCAAACCTTATGTTTGATGAAAATTTTTCTTCAAAAAGATTTATCTGTTTAGCTGTAAACAGTCAATAAAAGCTTCAAGTATAGTTCAGTTTTAAATGGGGCTTGCATAAATTTCTTCAAGCCTTTTAAAGGGGGCAGAAATGTTGGCACATTTTAGCCATTTCATGGAACAAGTTTCATTTGAGTAGGGAAACAATTTGGAATGGAACCAAACATTTGAATTAAACACTGGCAAAATGTGATAGATCAAATGATGAGAATTTATGGTAGTGTTGGCGACCGTTTGGGACGCGACCGCCAACGAGTGTCCTCGAATAGGATTTAGGTGCCTACTGGTCTCTGGCAACACCAAGGCCCAGATACCTCCAAATAAACTCAGTAGTTAATGTGAGTATGTGTGTGTGCTGTTGCGGCGTGTGGTTGTGTAAAATGTAACAATTGCGTTGTGTGTGAACTACAAATGACTTACTTTAAAGAGATTCAGCCAACTTTGCCAAGTACTGTGAGTTCTTGAAAATTTCCTATTTTGTTCAACTGCCTAGTCTACGCGGTCCTTATAATACCTACTTGTAACAAATAAAATTTTGCAAAAACATTTGAGCACAACTCCGCAATCTACTCCTAATTTTCCCCAGAGAAAGAGATAGTTCCACAAGAAAACTAGAAATAGAGCAAGATTCGATGGAAATAAGCAGAAAAGAAAAGAAAGCAGATTTGTGTAGACCTCAAATATTTAAACAAGGTAAAATGACACGAGTAAACACTTCGCAATAAAGCTATCCCAAATTCAATATCTACGAATTGTTCAAACTTCCAAGGCTCAAACAAGCAATATCTTCAAGACAATCCTACTATGCTACCAAAAATTGCTGCGTAAACTACCACGTACGAGACTCCATTTTGACTAGATAATAGATGTCAACGATTGCATTCAAACAGAACCTTTAAAAGACTTGACAATTTCTGATTGAAAAACCACGAGAATTCACTTTAAAGATAAAAAGAAGCTATTCTGGTCCCATCAAAATACCAAAGATTCTCTGAACCCTCCCGACTACTGAATTGTTCAACGGCGTGACTACAAACAGAGGCTCTCTTACAACAATCCCAATAGCAGTTCCCATATGTTGCACAATAACGAAATTTACTACTAAAATGCTCTTAAGACTTTCAAACACAAGCGCTTCTATGGAAAAATTTTAATAGAAATTTCTATCGGGCAACAAGAACAATAAGAGCAATCTAAAAATCCCAAAATTACTTGCCAAGGATGATACTATCTAAACCACTAGCTAAACAATTTAAACAAAACAAAAAATGAAATGCATAACTCATAGGACCATGACAAAGAGGCTGAAATCTTTATTCTAGCAAGCCATCTTGCAAGCAATCGTTCACAATTTCTTTAAAAAGCTCTTCTCAAGACCTCAAGTATGTCTCCGAGTGAAAGCCCAAGTGTGATCCCAATGTCTTCTCAAAAGTGTGATGTATGAGACCTCCCAAAAGTCCCAATATGATCCCCCTTTTTTCTTTTTCCTCCCTTGAAGCCTTTTTATAGGTTTCAAAGGTAGTTACATATGCAAAAATATCTTACCTAACTTCTCTCCCAAGTGACTTGCCCAACAAGTTAGGGAGTATTTAACATAGGAAGTTAGGAGATACATAAATATTGCCTTTGAAAATAATTCCAATAATTTCCAATAATTGTTCACAAATATAGCTCTAATAATCTTTCCTTTTTACTTGTTCTAAAATTTGAAGAATGCTTATGAAGTTCATAGTGCTTTTATAAACAAGGTGATAATATAATATCTACCTTGGCATAGATGTTGCTGGTATCTTATTCTTAAATATTTTCTATGCACTTGCACCCAAGTGAAAATGGCAAAAAAAATCAAATTTGAAACTTCAATGCCCGAATGTGAAGGCGCCAGGCTTGGAACTACCATCGAACATATCTGAAATATCCCGCCCCTGCCAGGAATCGTTAGCAACCACCATCACGGGAGAAGGCTCTGTCGTTGCATCCAGCATCGTTGCTAGGTTCAGTTGCTGGAGGAGAAAGATCTGGAAACAGAAGTGGTGTATTGGACATATGGCCTTGGACATAGGGTTTCGGTTGCCTGGAACTATTTTATTTTGCCCCAAATTCGCTTAGGGCTTCCTGCATTTTCATGTTCCTGCAAATCTTTTTTTGTTTTCTGCCATTGATTTCAGGGTTAAGGGCAATGTATCGTAGATCTGAGCATCAGAAAATACAACATCCAGTAAGGTAGGTTAAGAACGAACCTGCGACAGCCAAAAAAATCTTCACACAGTTCACGCATCTTGAAACACATTGGCATCGTTGGAGGTGGGCGAATTGACTGTGTNGGCCAAAAAAATCTTCACGCAGTTCACGCATCTTGAAACACATTGAAATCATTGGAGGTGGGCGAATTGACTGTGTAAAATTTGAATTCAGAATTGGAAGTGGTAGCGCCCACGTGGGTTCTTCTTCTCCTTTGAATCCATGTCCCTGCAAAAGAAATTTTGGCACAACGCGACCAGCAGAGATGCCGCTGATTTGGGGCCAAAAGAACAGTTGATTTTTTGCAAAAATGAAAGCCATTACAGGGAAAAAACCCTTGGATTATCCTACAACGCGATTCCTGTAAAAAATAAGGCATTTTTTGGACTGTTTTTATTCCTTTGCAGCAATTTCGTCTGTTTTCCTCTCATCGCGTACAGTGGCTGTGTTTGCGTTTTTTTCCTTGTCGTAAAAACATTATTCAAACCTTACCATATGGAATTTGATATTTTTCCTTGATGCATCCATAAACGGGATTCGGATCTTTTAGCTTTTTAACTCTTTTCACCCTTCATTTTCCAAAGGAGCATGATGAATTTTTCTTATCATTTGAAATACTCTATCTTTATTTAACAATTTTCTACATGAAACTTCAAGCATTGATATCAATAAGGCACAACCATCATATATATTTTTGCTTTGAATATCTTCTATGGCTTACTCATATTTTATCATCTTTGCTGCTCCATGAAATGGCTAAATGTGCCAACAGGTAGCAACAATGCTAATAAGTTTTGTTATAAGAGTACGATGCTGCTTGCAGGAATAATAATATAAAGGAAATCGTTGAAGGCTTTAAGTTAAAACATGAATAATGACCATCTTGCCATTCTGTAATGCTTGATTCTTTAGCCTTAAGAAAGATTGGGAGAAATTTAGTGAACGCAGAGCACACATGGAGGTCTCATAGTGGATCAACATTTATAGCTACATTATGCAAGAAAACATTAATCATGTCTCCAGTCTCTCCAAAAATGCAAACAAGATCAATCATGGCCTACAACTTGAGAAAACCTCTATGGTTGGAAATTACGACAGCATGTCTATGTGTGGCCATTTTCACTGGATGCAAAAAATAGAAAACATATTGAAAATCATTCATGGATAAAGTGCAAGAATTTGGCCACTAGAGGTGGTGGATCTGTGACAGTCCACGTCTCTGGTACGACTATTTTCTGTCATGTCACAGACAACAGCAAAATCGCAAAGCTAGGAGCATCTATAAAATCCCAATTGTGCCACCATTAAAAGGAACTTTGGAAACCAACAGCAAATAGATTCCAGATTTCACAAATTTATGAATGTCTTGAATACAAGGAATGCAGCCATGGCATTCACATGGTTAACAAACCATGTTATTTCTTTGCCGGATTTTCTCTCATGTCCCCTTATCTAATCTCACTACAATTTCCTTTGTGAAAGAAAGAAAGAAAGAAAGAACATTGTGCAAACTCCTTCATGGTAAAAGGTTCATGTTGATGGTTGGTTTTTGTTAGAAAAGTGACAGGAATTCTGCACTTCTTTTGTAGGAAAAGGTTTTTTTTTTTTTTTGGTTTTCTCTGTGCATCATTTCTGAAGAAGCAATGGCAAATGCTACGAGTTGTGCCCTGGTGATGAAAGCAATGTCAAATGGGTGTTTTAGAAGGATAATCCTCTGCATTTTGTGTGTTCGCTGTTGGTGATCCAGATTTGCGTCATGATTGTGGTTACCAGGTCATTGGCCTTCTTTTTCAGCCCAACCACCAGCCCCACGTCATTGTTGAAATCATCGGGGGAATCCTGGATTTTTTGTAAGCTACTTCTGTAGCTTCCATGGCTAGCTACCAAAGTGGTGGACGAGGATCCTTTACAAGATTTCTATGTTGCAGACAATGCAAACGTCAAGGGCATATTCATAAACAGCATTTTGTTCCTCAATTCCAATACTACCACTGCCAAGGATTTTAAAACATCTACACTGGCAAAGCCCAGAACACCTAGCACAACATTTGGGTTCACGGTGACATTGACAACAATCACGAATCTACCTGGTAGCAGTGAAAGAAAATGCACAGCTTCATCCTACATTAGGACTTCTTTGCCACCGTTACAAGCCTTCCAACGCCACATTGGTAAATAGAGGCCATGATATTCAGTTGAAATGGATCTCAGAAGGTGTCTAGATCCTGATAGAGGGTAAGAATTTCACTCTAAATCAAATCCACTAGCACTCCCCTTCCGAACACTCCATAAATGAAAAAAAAGCATGCCATGGAAGTGCATTTGGTTCACCAGTCGGAAGATGAGAAGATCATGGTCATTGGCATACTGTACAAGTACGGCAGAGATGACACGTTCTTGAAGGAACTGGAAGACAATATCAGAGATGCCGTGGATCAGGGAAGCATTTAATGTTTTTAATGACTTTATGACCAAGTATGAAGATCACACGTGGTCTGGAATGTGGATTAATTTCATGGTTTTATCACTTAATTTTATAGACAAGACGGTGTAAGCATCAAGTTAAGGGCCAACAATATAACTCCCCAATAGATCCTAATAACTCTATAATATATATATATATATATAACAAGTGACTTTTATATTTTTATAGTGATAATGACTTTTTATAGAATTCATAACTAATTTTCTATAATGTTGTAACCACTACCAAGGCCACTTGTCAACTACAGCTTTTTTGTCTCCATGGTGACCACTTGTCAATTAAATGGGACACTTGTCAACTGCAGCTTTTTTATCTCTATGGTGGTTATAACCACCCAAAATATTTGTAACTTACCTAACTACCTATGAGACCCTATAAAAGGGCTTCAGGGGTTAGAAAAAGGGATCATAGTTTTGGGATATCAAACACTTGGGGGTCACACTTTGGGTCTTGGAGGAGGATTTGTAAAGAAGACATTGTAAAAGATTGCTTGTAAGATGATTTTCTAAAGAGAACATTTCAGCCTCTTTGTCATAGTCCTGTGAGTTATGGTTATTGTTTTTTATTTTGTTTAAATTTTTTAGCTAGTGGTTTAGATAGTATCATGCTTGGCAAGTAATTTTGGGAGTTTTAGATTGCTCTTATTGTTCTTTGTGCATGATAGAAAATTTCTATTAAAATTTTTCCATAGAAGAGCTTGTGTTTGAAAGCCTTAAGAGCATTTTAGTAGTAAATTTTATTATTGTGCAATGTATAAGAACCGCTATTGAGATTGTCATAAGAGAGCCTCTGCATGTAGCCAAGCCGTTGAACGATTCAATAATCAAGAGGGTTCAGAAAATCTTTGGTATTTTGATAGGACCAAAATAGCTTCTTTTATCTTTAAAGTGAATCTCCATGGTATTTCAATCAGAAATTGTCAAGTCTTTTGAAGGTTCAATTGAATTCAATTGTTGATGGCCATTATCTAGCCAAAATAGAGTCTGGTACGTGATAGTTTACGCAGCAATTTTTTGGATAGCATAGTAGGATTGTCTTGAAGAAATTGCTTATTTGAGCCTTGGAAGTTTGAAAAATTTGTAGTTATTGAATTTTGGATAGCTTTATTGCAAAGTGTTTACTCATATCATTTTACCTTGTTTAAACATTTGAGATCTTTACACAAATCTGCTTTCTTGTTCTTTTCTTTTTATTTCCATTGAATCTCACTCTATTTCTAGTTTTCTTGTGGAACTATCACTTTCTCTGGGGAAAACTAGAAGTAGATTTGTAGAGTTGTGCTCAAATGTTTTTGCAAATTATTTTTGTTACAAGTAGGTATTATAAGGACCGCATTGACTAGGCAATTGAATAGAATAGGAACTCTTAACAACTCATAGTACTTTGCAAAGTTGGCTGAATTTCTTAAAGATAAGTCATTTATAGTTTTACACACAACCCAATCTTTTCATTTTTAAGAACAGCACACCGCAACAACACAACGCAATAGCACACACACATACTCACATTAACTATTGAGTCTATTTGGAGGTATCTGTGGGCCTTGGTGTTGCCAGAGACCAGCAAGCACCTAAATCCTATTCAAGAACACTCGTTGGCGGTCGTGTCCCAAACGGCCGCCAACAGTATCTAGATTGTTAAGTGTTGGTCATAGGTTGTTGTCTTTTCATTTGAACTAATGATAGCTTTATCATATATGGTTTAGTCCAAAGTAAGGCATATGATTATTGATGTTGTTCAACTAAGACTAAGTTATATGGAAGTATGAAAATTAATTATTTATTCTAATTAATAATAAAATTAAATTCTAAACTATCTTAACAATGATGAGTGTCCATTCTTAACTTGTCATACACGTCCTTAACTCACATACCCACTGTTGAGATTACCAAGTGTTATGATATTGGGTGAACTAAGCAATAATGTTGTTGGAATTAGTAAGTAAATACATGTTTATGCTTGAAATTGGTTGTGCTCATTTTGCTAATTGATTAACGTGCATGAAAATGTAAATATTAACTAAGAACATAGAAAGTAAATCTATTCTAAGTTAAAGTGTTGTAATGAATATGAATCAATCTTGATCTTATCACCATTCATGGAATGTGTTTAGGTATAATGCCACTAGAATAAGATGTCATACAACTAACTCAAATCCATGTTGTTGGCACTCATTGACTACTTACTAAGATTACAGAATAAAACTTCAAGAGTTTGGCTACACTATTAACTAAATGGTGATGGTTCCATAGTTCATGCTTGCATATTTGTAGGCTTTGGATGACTTAGTATTGATGAATATGTACCAATGCATGAAAGGATGCATTGACAAGACTGCATTAATGGAAATGCATTGACATAGTTGCCAAAAATATGATGCATCATCACTTGGTAATCCCACTAGTGGATATGTAAGTTTAGGATGTGTATAATAAGCTAGGAATGGACAATCATTGCCATTAGGAGAGTTTAGGATTTATCTTCTTATTATTAATTAGATTAAATCATTAATTTTTATACTTTTATATAACTTAGCCTTAGTAGCATAACATCATAATCATATACCTCACTTTGGACTAAAATATACATGATAGAGCTACCACTAGTCCAAATGAGAAGACAATGACCTGTAATCAACACTTAATGATCTACATACCACACTAGTTCCATCCACAAAATTTGACTAAATTGCACATAAACACTTGTGATTTGTATGATTGGGTGTAAGGAATACCTTATGCTCATCAATCACTAATAGGAAAAACCAAAGGTTTCCATTTGTTATTGACATATTTAGTTGTTCTATCTTAAGTTGTATGTAATTTGTCTCAAAGAGATTTGATTTTCTAGGTAGTTTGTTTTATGAAGTCTATTCTAATATTTATTCTATTTTCTAATGAATACAAACATAATGGAGTTTTTCAAGGTCTACCATATAAGACTTCATAACACATGATGAGCAATGGAGTAATCTCAACACTTTACCATACAAGTCATGAGTGCTAGTGTGCAACCATATTATAATCTTTGGATAAAAAATGGTATTATGCTAATAATTGATATTGAGTTCATGATTGTTGATTTTTCACTTTGAGTTAGTGAAGACTAAGCATATGGTTTACCTCATAGTGAGACATATGTTAAGTGATGTTGGATGGCTCATTTTACTCCTAAGCATAAACATAATAAAATGAAGTTAAATGCTAAGTCTAAGTAATGAAAAGAATGTAAATCTATTTTATCCTATAGTGATGAGCATTTTTCCCTAGTTTATCATACACACCTTGGAATGATGTAACTGCTACTAGGTTACCAAGCATTATGTTACTAGGAGAACCAAGCAATAACACTACTAGAATTACCAAACAATTATGCTTAAGTACTCTAAATGATTCATACTAATTCATCTTTACTAATGAACAAAAAAGGTAAAGTTCTTTGAAAATGTAAAGAGTTAACTAAGTAAGCATGAAAACTAATCTAAGTAAAAAAGTAAACTAAGTGGATGCTGCAATGATGAGAAGTAATTACAATCTTTATTTTTGATCATGAACTATACTCAAGTATATTTCTCTTGAATAAAGATTACATTTAATTTATAAACATCACATTGCAAGATTTTTCCTAAGGCTTGAAATCAAATGTTGTTGGTTGTGCATCCAAGTATCAGTATTTATAGGGCTACATGTATCCTAAGACATTGTATCAACAATGACCTGGCATGGGTTACAACATTGTTGCTACAAAATTTTAGATACAATATCATAATATATGAAAATTTGACTTTATCATATCCTCATAACTAATTGGAAACTCATCCTCAAGTTATAACAAAATGAGGATGAAGTCTGTTACAAAATTGGGAGGTAGACTTGACTATATATATCTAACTAACTATTTACATGACTTAGAATGCCGTAATGGTGTTCTTACAAAATGAGATAGTCACATGACAAAACAAGAATAAAATTTGAAGTAGCACATTGTAGTTCATGTTTAAGGCAGTGGAGGTTCTTCCATTGGCTTCTTCCATTTTTCATTAGTGATGAGTCATGTTTTGACATGCTCCAATATCAAATACCTGATATCAAAGGCACAACATTGGATATCCAATGTTAGAGCCTAAGATGTGATGTCAGATATCTAATATTTCAGGGTATATGCTAGCCTATAAATATAGCACTTGGACTCATGATTTAGAGATAGTTTTTCATAGCTTTGCATAGAGTAGCAAAGATCTTGTAGTTTTTTTTCTCTAGAGTTAGAATATTTTCTAAGTACCCATAGCAGGAGTCTGAGTGTGTATGGATCTTTACTTGAGCATTGATGTACTTGAGCATAGTAGTGTGATGGAAATAAAAATGATCCTTTTTGATAATCCTTGTAGCATTGAAAATAGATTAATGTTTTTTTTAATGCACTTAACTTTCATGCACTTTACTTTAATGCATTTAAATTAAGCAATTAATTTTTAGTTGTTAATGAACACAAGCATAACCACTTCAAGCATACATATAGTGATTGGTAACCTAGCAATGCGTAACATTTGGTAGCCCAGTAGCACATTATGTGTTCAAGAGAGTGGGATGGGTACTTTTGTTAGGCTAGCTAGGAAATGAATGAATTTGATCTTAAATTACTCTACCTTTCATTCTTTTTGTAGGCAACTAAACTGATAAAAGATAAAATGAGAAAAATCATGTACCTCAATTACACTTGAATCATACCCTTGAGCTTCACAAGTGTAACTGGGAAGACAACAAACATTCTAAATACCCATTTCACTTCCTAGAGCAAGTAGTGCACTAGAGAATTACAGGTCCATGGAATTCATCCAGATCACATGTAAACACCTTAGTGATTCATATGGTTGAATGTAGGGATACCTTGCCACTCATCATTGGCACTATTGCAGGGAATCTTTTGATTATTTTGTGCACTATCTAGGATTTAGTGGAAATCATTCAAAATCATTAAAATGAACCTTAGAGTCATATCATATATTACAATTACTATTATTAAGATCAATTAAATAGAGGATAGAACAAGTAGAAGATTGGTGGGTAGGTCAAGCAGACTCCTTGGGATAGTCGTAATATGGTTTAACCTGTTGAATATTGACAACAATAAGCTTATGTGGATAGGATGGGTGGTAGATATGTAAGGCACTAGATGAATAAGTGGCTTGCATAATGTATGGTCCCTTCCAAATTATTTGAAATTTAGCTTTTGGGGTAAATGATTAGGATTATAATAAAGGACCCTGTTCCCTAGTTTTATGGTTACATGCCTTATCCATGTATCATTGCTAAGTTTGGAGTAATTCTTATGGACTTCACTACTCATGAGTGCTACTAACCAATTCTCATCTAGAAGATTCAAGTTCATTAGACATTCCTTTCGCGCTAAGCTCAGATTAAGGTTAAGTTCATTGGCAGTAGCTGAAATGTGAAGCTCTATCTAGATTGGAAGCATTGGCAACCTGCCATAGACTAACTCATATGGCATGTACCCTATAGGTAGTTTTCAAAATATCCTATAATCCCAAAGAGCATCATGTAATTTAGTAGTCCAATCTTATCTAAATCTACTAAATATCCTAGTGAGTATTCTAGTAATTTTGTGATTAGTGACTTTGACTTGACCGTTTTCTTGGGGATGATATGGTGTTGTTAGCTTATAGTTCACCCCAAGTTGTTGCATGAGATTCTTAAATGTGGCACCAATGAAGTGAGTTCCATTATTTGATATAATAATTCTTGGTACTCCAAATCTGTTCACTACGTGTTGTTGGAAACATTTGGTAGCTATCTTTATAATACAATCTTTTACTATTGCTGCCTTTGCCCACTTTGTGTAGTAATCCACATTCACAATAATATATGCTTTTCCATGTGACATCGGTTGAATGGGCCCCATAAAATAAATTCCCCAAATATCAAAAGGTTCCAGTGGCTGTATCCAGTGTTGTGGCCCTTCGTAGTTGGCTGTAATTCCTCCATCTCTTTGGTAGTGTTTGCAAGATTGTGGAAAACTATAGGCATCTCTAAATAAAGTAGGCTAAAAGTAGCCTGCCATCAGTAATTTGAGTGTCATTTTGCACCCTACATAGTGGCCATCACATAAGCCTTTATGGGCATCCTATAAAACTCTCTATTAATCACATTCTAGCACATACCATCTAACAAGCCCATCTGCACAAATCCTGTATAGATTGTCATTGATTTCCGTATACCATTTTTCTCTGTGAAGGAATTACTCACATTGTTTCTTTGTCCATTCAACAGGAAGCTCTTGTGTTGTTAGATAAGTTAGGTACTCTCCATGGCCTCCCTATTGAATTTAGAGCCTTTACTATTCTAGTAAATAGATCCTCATCAAAAAATTGGTTTGATAAAGGCTCCACTCAATTGTTTGAATCCATTTCAACCTTGAAAAATGATTGGCTACTACATTTTCTATTCCTTTCTTATCAATAATTATGATGTCATACTCTTGAAGAATCACAAGAAATCTTATCACTCTAGGACTAACCACTGGCTTGTTCATAAGAAATCGAATGGCACTATGATTAGTGTGGACATAGATTTGGTAATCAAGCACATAATGTCTAAAATTTTCAAGTGCATACACTAAAACAATTAGCTCTTGTTCAGTTGTGGTGTAATTTAATTATGCTCTAGTGATGCTTTTGTTTGCATAGTGTATGCAATATGGTCTTTTTTGATCATCAAGTTATGTTACTACTGCACCAAGTGCATAGTTAGAAGCATCAGTCATGCTATGAAAGGGTCTTGACCAATCCAGAGCTTGGAGGATTGGTATCTCTACTAATTTCTTCTTCAAAGCTTCAAATTACTTTTCCCATGACTTAGTACATTAGAAGGATGCATCCTTCTTTGTGTGTTCTATAAGAGATTTAGCTCTCTGAAATTTTTTTGATGAATCTCCCATAGTATCTTGTATGGCCTAAAAAGAATATTACATCTTTCACTCTCTGTGGTCATTGAGTAATATTTTGGATGAATTTGAACTTTTGAAGATCTACATCAATACTCTTTTGGGAGATTTTATGTCCTAGCACTATGCCTTCTTGGACCATGAGATGGCTCTTCTACTAATTAAGCTTCAGGTTGGTTTCAACACACCTCTTAAGTACTTGCTTTAGCTAGTCTATTGCTTGTTTGAAATCTAGCTTGTACATCAAAAAATCATCCATGAATACTTCAACACCATTGCCTATCTACTTCTAAAAGATACTTAATACTAGTATTTGGAAGGTATACTCAAGCATGATTCAGAACTTGGGATTGAAAACTCATTTTGGATTTGCATCCCAAGAGTCACCATTGGAAAGGCTTGTCATATAAAAAAAGATAATCACTTAGAACTTCCATGCTTATCCTATAAAGGAGATTTTAGGAGGGTTGGTAGATGAGAAAAAGCTTAAATTTTTGAAGTAGCTACACTCATGCTACCTAAGAAAGAAGCACCTAACCTCTCCTTCAAATGATGGTCCTATTCAAAAGGCTAATCATATGGTGCATTCAAAATGTTACACCTTTTAACCTATAAAATTGTTTATTTTTCCTTGCTTGTCATTGCTGTGACAGAAGTCTAGCTTTCAAGAATTTGCTAACAATATCACTAATTTCAAAAAGATAGTATGGTTGTAGGAATGTGTGGAAATCATGAAAGAATTATATCATTAGATGTCTAAGAACCTTCCAAGTTGTAGAACTGCATAAAGACCACTTATTTTACCAAAGTTTCCTTTAAATCAATTAATACCATGAAAACTTTAGTTGAAATTATCTTTACCTTCTCTCAAATGTAGCATTATGCTACATTAAGATAGATATATTCTAATTACTTTAAAGAGTTTCTCATCTATTTAGAGCTCCAATTGATGGGGAGAGCGATGCAGTGGTGTGGGCATGGAAGGAGGGAAATTTCAAAGAGTTTCAGCAAGGCGGGGGGTGGCGGAGTTGCCACATAATGCAATAGGGGTGGGCCTTTGTTGCCACAAAATGCAATAGGGTGTGTTTGGCTAGAGTGCGCAACCAAGAATGGTTGCTCTACCCTGCCAATGCATCTTTAGGTTGTGATTCTGTGTGAGGATCCTTTTGTTGGGCTATGACCTTGATGTTGTTAAAAAAATGTTTAGTTTTTTGGTTTTGTATGAATTCATAGAGCCTATACAAAATCTGCTTTACAATAATCTACTATTGGACCACTTCATTTTTAAAATGTTGAAACACGATTTTGAAAGCAAGTAAATATAGAAAGCAATGTAGCATTAGTAGTACAATTCCATCAACATATTATGATATGAATCAACCAACTCAGACCTCAAGATTAATAATAAAAGATAATTTATCAATGTTTTGAGCACTTTCTAACTTGGCATGCCAAGTTAAATTACAAAAAGTGAAAAATATTATATACTTGTAAAATTATTGCATTCTCTATCCATAATTAATGTTTAAGTTTATAGCTTTTAGTTTAAGGTTCTACGTACTTGTATGAATAACTAATAATGGTCTTACCTTTTATCTTTCTTACCTAAAACTACAAAAATCCTTTAACATGCAATATTTAAATAATATAATAGGTCTTACCATTTCATATCATATGATATGGAAAAATTGTAGATAGATAGGAAATAAAGCTCCATCATTTTAGAGCAAAGCTAAGATAATAATTATGATGGTTATGGGTGGAGCAAGTCAAAGGAAATAGGAAACCATTTACTCTACTCCTCTATTCCATAGGGTAAACTAAATTATATATATAGTAAAAGTAAATTAAGCAAAATAGCATTAATTATAAAAATATTGTAATTTATGTTAAATGGAACCTACCTATTGCTTTTCTTTATTTATTAGCTTTCATGAAACTGAGCTTAAACTTTTTATTACTAATAATTAAATTTAAATAAATAATATAAAATATACAAATTAACATCCAAGTGATGACCTTTGGATTTCTACCTGCTTTACATGCTAGAGTCACCTAATTTGAAATTCCATTACAAATAAATACCAACATTATCCTCACATTGCAACTCAACGTTGAGTCAATATCATTTTGCTAAAATGATGGAGTAGCAATTCCTGTTCTATGACACGTGAAAGAAGTAACTCCTTTTGATATTCGAGCTTGAGGAGATGCTCTCTGGTTTGGACATTTTTAACCCTCTCCATGAACAGTGGCGTATCCTGGAAGAAAAGAAAATATCCTGATCTCCCAACTTCATCTTGGAGAACATCATAGCAAGAAGGCGGCTCACTGGTTGCTATACCCTTCAACTCTCTGAAGGATTTCTGTGTGACTTTACTTTCCTTTCCTCTGGTAGCTCTAACACTGTGTCAATGTCATTTTCTTTCAAAGATCCTAAGCCAGGGTGTAGTTCTTTGAAGAGGTTAGGCTTTAGCTCATTCACAGTTCTTTGAAGAGGTTAGGCTTTAGCTCATTCACAGATCCTCTAGGACCCTGCTTCCTGAGATGATTAAGGTCCCAGGTGATAATGAATGCAGGAATTCATGTTCCACTACATGAGAAAGAAGTAGCTCCTTTTGATATTCAAGCTTGAGGAGATGATTATTAAGCTCAGTGACATAGGTACTAGTGCTTTGAACAATTTCGTCTATCACAGGCACAATGCTGCTAACGAATCTTGGCACATCTCCACTGACTGAGTTAGTTTTGGGATTACGGATACCGAAGATCCATTTGATTTCCCCTATAACTTTCTTGGCCATGTTTGAAACCTGTGAAATGAATGTCTCCCTGATGCTTGAAAAAATCTTCTTTACTTTTAACATAACGCTACCTGCACTGCCCACTGCAATGGAAGGCATGGCTCCTTGGACATTAGATATTACTCTTTCTTCTCTGTCATATATGATTTCTGTCAACAAACTTGGTACATTCATCTCTAGAGAAAGTACCCGCAAACTAAGAAGTTCTTTCTGATAAACCAGTTTTTCTTCACGTTCCTTCATCTCCGTGATATAACATGTGATGACATTCTGAAAATCTTCAACTGCTTCCGTTACAATACGGTAGCATGTCTGCAAATCTACCTGCTCTTGCATCAACTTTTTAATTTTCATTTTCAAGATTCTGCCATGGGAAATTGCGTCTAACCCTCTCATCATTTTTCTTTCTGATATTCCATAACAGCTTTTCAAAACCTAAGAAAAAGCTATTGCAACTCAATACAAAAGAATCCAGCGAACCTGGACTACTGCGGAGTCACCGCAGAAGCCGATCCCTGAATTCGTAGTTGCTCAGGCTTTTTTTGTTTATATACATGTCTTTCAACGTCCCATTCAAGAAAGATTTCGACATTCTTGTTTCCAAAGCCTATGATTTTTGATTAATTAAAAATTTTTAATTAAAATTAACAATGACGCCCATGAAATTTGTAAAGGCTTATAATAGTGGCCAAGTTTGCCCCTCAATACAAACGGAATGATAGTGGTTAATTGAAGGTTTTAAACAAGTCCGAAATAAATCACGTTCATTTCTTTTGATTTTTTTTCATTCTTTTTTATTTTCACCTTCTTGTTAGTCCACCTCTTGGATGCTCAATCACAAGATCATCAAAAATTAGTTGCATGCAGCCGTAGTGAGATCTTTAAAATATAACTGTAAACATATATCAACGGAGATGGTAGATGGTTTAATTTATATAGATGTTCCAAGCTTTAACCAAATAATGCATATAACAAAAGTAAAATAAATTTAAAAATTATACTAATTATAATATAATAAATTAATGTAATGATAGTTTTATTAAAATAATGAATTATAATACTGTGCAATATAGCTATTATATAAAGGGGAAATTATATAATGTTTTGCTTCATCAATATTATAATAATCTCTTGTTATCTTCAATTAATAAGCTTTTAATAAGTATACTTTAGAGAAGTTAATTATGAAAGTTTTGGGAAGGAGAACTCGAAAAATGTTTGAACAGGGCAATGTTGATACATAAATTTTGGTCACACCAACACCGGGAAAGAAACTCGTTCTAGGAGACTATTGCCTAGGGCGCCTCCCATATGGGTACAGAAACCTGGGAATAGTGTCAGCTGGAGAGGGCTATGTGACCTTTTGCAAATAATAAACTAGAAAGAAATCTAGAATTTAAATTAAATAATTATCTTCAATACAATAAGTAATTAAAAGAACTAAATTTTCCCTAGTCTTGCTAATGTTATTGGTCTGTGATTGTCGATGGTATCCACTACTGGGAAAAATGATAGCGATCGCCACGAGAGAGGGAGAGAGAGAGAGAAAAAGAGAGAGAGAGAGACTGCCCACTGCAGTTCACATAGGGCAACAACTACAGTCCTCAAAGCCTACCATCGGTTGCCATCTTTTGTGCATTGCCATAGAGAGGAAGATCGTTTACCCATGTCTGCACCACCATGACAAGCTCCTACTATCACCGAGAAGACCCATATGGATCCAATTTTGAGTTGTTGACTCTTGCCTTAGACCCTCCTCAAAGATCAACTAGCAGCCTGTAAAGAAAAGAAAAGAAAAGAGGAAATTGCTGCTTAGTGGAGAGGAAGTTGCCCCTCCATATTGATAGCTAGAGCCTGTTTTGGGACTCCCTCCACTTTGATCCCTCAGAAGAGCCCCCACCTAGACTTCAATTTATAACTGTTACGATCATCCATAATGATGTCTACGTTTTATGTAATAGCATAGAAATTGCCACCACTTCTTGTGTAATAATGCCCAGATTCTCCAATTAAGTGCCCACTTTTGTCTGTAACCAATGTAACTTCTGAAACATCTATTACTAATGACTGTAATTGTCATCATTAATGATCATAATCACCGTAACTTTTGAAACATTTGCCACTAATGTCCTTAACCACCGCCATTAATGATCGTAATCATTGTAACTTTCAAAACATTTCTCACTAATGTCCATAATCGCCACCATTAATGACCATAACCGTTGTAACTTCTGAAACATTTACCACTAATGTCAGTAACCGCTGTCATTAATGACCACCACCCAACAATTTAAATTCCCACTACTTGGATGATTTTTATTGTGGTTATTAAAAGAGAGACATTGAGACATTGATAATCATGGCCCATGTGAGCATGGGAGTGTTGACATCAACACTTAGCCCCCAAACTTTTAATTACATGCTAGTGCAAGGAACAAGACCATAGAAATTTTAAAATGATGCAAGGAATTACAACCATCACAAAACAAGCAAATGGAAACTTAAAAGTAAACTAAACATGATTAAAATAACCATATAATCAGAAGAGAACTAGACGTGGGCCACCCAAATCACACCATTTTATTTAATTAAAATCCAAATATATAATTTATTTATTTTAACTACATATATCTATATATAATTAAAATATAATTATGATTTCCTTCTCAATCTTCTTACAAAGTAAAAGTTGAAAACATGCGGACTACTTTGAGCACAAGACCCATACTAAACTTAATGAGGAGGACAAGCTCATATTAGATTGTGGTTAGTCACAACTTTAAGATTTTTCCTTGGAACTGCTTTTTTTTGTAAAATAGGTTTAAAGGAGAAAATGGAGGTTAGGGTTAGGATAGCTACCAGACCCCAGCACACTCAAGAACTTATTACATTGCCAATGAACATGGTCCTCATTCCTTGTTTTTTTTTTTTGAGGAAACTTTGCCCATGATGTACTTCATTCTTAAGATAGGAATTCCAACATGAGTCTTGCTGATTAGCTGCACTGCCAATGAACACGATCCTTTAAAAACTTTTCCCATGGTGCAATTCAACCCTTGTGTATGTGCCTTTAATTATGATTTGATAGCATCATAGCAGGTCTCTTGGATGGATAAGCGTTCTCAAGTGGAGATGAACACACTTCATCCTGTTGTTCATAGGGTAACCATGGATCATCACACTTGAGGGGTAGGGCTTATGAGAAGGAAAATGGGGTTTTCCAACATCACCTAGTTATTATGGCTAACCATTCTCCAACATCACCTATCCTACACTCATATGATCATGATGATTACATGATACGTTAGCACAAATCTCATGCTCCATAATCCAACATAGCTATGGAAACTAAAACCTTGAAAAAGACTGGAAAGAATCAAAGAATTATTGAAATATATAGTATAAAAGAGATTTTATGTAATATTACTAGGAAATATTATATAAAGGATTATACTCACATTATTTTTGAATGGTGTTTTGATGACCCAATGCCTAATAACTCAAAAGACCATAATGATTATTAAAATCATATGCAAAGAAAAATTCAAAACAATATGCCAAGAAAGAAATGATGGGAATGCAAATAAAATATGCAAATGCAACTATATATAAATGAAATGCATGACAAAGAGGAAGAAAACATGCAACTAAAGATCTACCAAGTGTCCACGTGGGGCACCTAAGTAGAAATGCTTTAAATGAAATGCATTAAAATTGCTAGGTAACTTGTGTCCTTGTACATCAGCAACCTTGCACACATTGGGGCCAATGACGTCTTTAATTCGAAATGGGCCTGACCACATAGAAGAGAACTTACCTTGAAGATTTGCTTGGTTAAATGTTCTACCTTTTTTCGAGACTAGGTCTCCTATCTTAAACACTTCATTAACGTACTTCCTGTCAAGACATTGTTTAATAATTTGTCAATGCTTAAGACTACAAAAATGAAGACCTAATCTTAACTTGCTTGATTGTTTTCTATAAATTTTTTCTCTAATATAAGTTTTAATGATAGGTTTAGGTCTTGGTGGGTCATCAAATATAGCCTTTCTAGGAGAATGTTCCATGGATGTGTCATTAGAATTTAGCACACTTTTAAATGTTTTAAGAGGTAGGGTTTTACTTACATCTTTATCTTCCCCTAAAGGTGGTGGATCACATAGATGAAATCCATCATGTTGTTGATAAGGCAAGGTGTCTTCATAGCTTTCTTCACCTTCTCTAGAACTTTGATAATATTGGGTGAAATCTACATGAGAGACAAGATTTATTTTTGTAATTCCACTCACATAGTCACTTTCAACATGTTCACTGTGCTCAACCTTAATAACCCCAACATAAAGATTAGCGTTTTGATTTTCCAAAGATTGATTTTGTTGTTCCAAGGCTGTAACTACTTGTTTGTAGAAGGGTTCTTGAGGTATAGTCATGTACTCAAATTTTCTTTTGATAGGGATTAATAGCTCTGAGAAATCTGACCTAAAGAAGCCCCCAAACATGGCTTCAAAAGTCCTAGATAGGAGCACGCCATAGGTAGGTTACATGTCAACTACTAGGATATCTGTGTAACATGTGAATGTAGGTTATTGTTTAAGTTTCACTTTCACTCCTTTTAATGACCCTACTACAGGGATGTTGGACCCATCAAGTTGAATCACATTTTTTTTTGTGGTATCATTTGTGGTCTTAATGTGTTACATACCTCAAGAGGCATGACAATAACAGTTGCTCCAAAATCCATCAAACAGTTGTGAACATTCTTTCTTAAAATAATTAAAGTTGTTAGGAAAGGAGGTTGCTCTTTCTTACTCATCATGGAATTGTTTACATTTTTTACTAATAATGTGTTAGGACTTTCTGTGAAGTGAACTTGCCTTTCGAGGATTGCAGATTTTTCTTTTCTAGTTTCAGGTGTATGAACTATCTCTTGAACTACCTCTTTCATTTAATCAAATTGTAAAAGGTCATACATTAAGATGTTATCTTTAATTTTCTTCAAATCCTCAACTAGATTGTAAGTCTTGTGTTTATCTTTAGGTTCTTATTCAGGTGGAGTTCTTCTAAGTATAGAAGGTGGGTTTGATTGTTGTGGATTGTTTGTTTGGAATGACCCAATTTGAGTATTTATGTTACTTTGACTAGGAGCTCTTCTGTTTGGAGGAGTGTAAGGGTCAATCCTAGTTTGTTGTTGTAGGTTGTTCATAATGTCAGTAAGTCTATGATAGCAAGCATTAGGTGGTTTGGGGTTGTTTACCATAACTTGCTCCAATGAGGAAACCTCTTCATTTTCTATTTGATGAGGTACATTAAGGACCATAATAGGAGGTTTTCTATTTTTTTGACTTTGGGTGTTGTTGTCATATAATGCTAAAAATTTGGGACAAGTCTTCTCAGAATGTTGCCTAGTGTTATGGAGGCAACAATAATTATTATTGTTTGATGAACTAGGCTTTTTTGGTTGTATAGAACCCTTGTTGTTATTTTTCTTTAGTTCAACTACTTCATTGTAAAGTTTTTGAAGTGAAGTTAATATCTAGGTCATTTGATCTTGAGTTTGAGTTGGGGGTTTAGTAGGGTTAGATACCTTGCATGGGTTTATGATGGATTGAACTAAGGCCATTAATTGATCCTCATTCAAACCAAGGTTAGATGGTAGGAATGGAGAAGATGTGGAACCTTGAAAATAACTATATGTAGGTTGAGTCATTTGAAGGGGAACGGGAGTTTAGAACATAGTGTTGGTCATTGGGAAAGTTGGTAGAGGTAGAGGACTATGTTGCATAAGATTGCTAACTCTCATCATTCCAAACTGGGTTTGAATGCTATTTATAAGGCTAATTTGTTCTAGCTCCACAACTTTAGCCATTACTCCCTGTATTTCTATTATGTTAGGATCCAATTTGATGCCATAGGCAAAGAATGGGTCGATGGTAGAGAGGTAAAAGTTGAGTATACCATTAGGTTGTGGATGCATCTCACTTGACACATAGGCTCGTTGGTGAAGAAATCTTAGATTGTAATCCATAACATTTTTCCCAGGTAGCTTTCTTAAGCCAGTGAAGTTGCTAAATGCTATGGTAAGACTTGTGAATTTGTGAAACTGAGTCAAAAACTTATTTTTGAACTCTTGCCATGAGTTAATGGAGGCATTGGGAAGTATCAGAAACCATTGGGTTACTTTGGTTCTGAAAGTTGTTACAAATACCCTACATGCCACATCATTTTGGACAATGTTGTAGATGCCTAGTAAGATTTCAAAACATTGTATATGTTGGTGGGCATCACTAGAAGGGTTTGTGGGGTCGTAGAAAAAATTTATGTTTTGGAGTGACTTTAGGATGTCATGGTAGTTAGTAAAGTTAAAGGGGTTACTGACTAAGGGAGCTGAGGGTTGATTAACTACCTGATTAACTACCATCCTAGTTTGAGTTCTTCTAGGAAAAAATCTTGGGAAATGTGATGCTCATCATTTCCTTAATGCAAAGAGACGAGTGACTGGTCAGTTAGAAGCAGAGGAGAGTTCACTCATAAAATAGAACTATAAAATGTAATTGTTAGAAAAAAACTATAAAATTGCATAAAAAGAAAAGAAAATATTGAAATACTTCTTTTTTGGTAAAGAAAAAAAAAACTCTAAAAAGGGATATACATTTTTGTTAGAAAAAGGAAAAATAAATGTATAAAATTACAATACTTAGAAAATTAAAAAGAAAAATAGTAAAATGCAAGATTTTAGAAAATAAACTTAAAATTACATAATCAAATAAAAACACCATACCTAACCCATGACTAAAGATTGGAAAATGGGATTGGAAAATAAAGATTTTTAAAAAATATAAAAAAGAAAAGATTAAAGAAAAATGGGTGATGAGACCCAAAAGTTTTCAAGAAATGAACTTTTGAGAACAAGAAATAAAGGTCTCAAAAATTCTTTTAAAAGATTTTTCAAGGTAATGGCTGAAAATAGAAATTTTAAATAAAACAATTTTTAAATAAGGAAAATGAAGTTTTTCAGGGAATAAAAATAGAATAGAGGCTGGAAAGATATTTTAGAAAATGGGATAGTAATGGCTAAAAAAATGTAAGAAAAGCTGATAAACAAAAAGTAGGAGAAAGGCCTTCTTTCTAGTATCAAAAAGGTGTTGATGCATAAATTTTGGTCACACCAACACTGAAAAGAAACTTGTTTTAGGAGACTATTGCTTAGGGTGCCTCCCATCTAGGTATGGAAACCCAGGAATAGTTTCAGTTGGAGAGGGCTACGTGGCCTTTTGCAAATAATAAACTAGAAAAAAATATAGAATTTAAATTAAATAATTATCTTCAATACAATAAGCAATTAAAAGAATTGAATTTTTCCTAATCTCACTAACTTTGCTGGTCTGTGATTGCCGATGGTATCCACTGTTAGGCAGAAAGACCGTGATCGCCATGAGAGAGGGAGAGAGAGGAAAAGAGAGAGAGAGACTACCCATTGCAATTTGCATAGGGTAGCAACTATAGTTCTCAAATCCTACCATCATTTGCCATCTTTTGTGCACCGCTGTAGAGAGGAAGATCATTCACCCACATCTGCACCACTGTGAAAAGCTCCTACCGTCACCGAGAAGCCCACAAGGATCCGATTTTGAGCTGTTGGCTCTTGCCTTGGACCCTCCTCAAAGATCAACAAGAAGCTTGTAAAGAAAAGAAAAGAAAAGAGGAAATTGCTACTTAGTGGAGAGGAAGCTGCCCCTCCAAATTGATAGCCAAAGCCTATTTCGAGACTTCCTTCACTCTGATCCCTCAGAAGAGCTCCCCTCTAGACTCCATTTTATAGTTATTGCAACCATCCATAATGATGTCTACATTTCATGTAACAGCTATAGAAACCACCATCACTTCTTGTATAATAATGTTCACATTCTCCAATTAAGTGCTCACTTATGTCCGTAACCATCACAACTTATGAAAGGTCTACTACTAATGACCATACTCATCGTAACTTCTAAAACGTTTGCCACTAATGTCTGTAACCGCTGCCATTAATGATCATAATCGTCATAACTTCTGAAATGTTTACCACTAATGTCTGTAACCTGCCAATGACTGTAACTGTCATAACTTTCAAAATGTTTACCACTAATGTCCATAACTATTATCATTAATGATCATCACCCAATTGTTTAAATTCCCACTACTCGCATGATTTTTATTGTGGTTATTAAGAGAGAGAAATTGAGACATTGATAATCATGGCCCCATGCGAGCATGGGAGTGTTGACATCAAAAGGCATTAGAAATAGAAGTAATGAAACCAAAAATAAGTGAAACACAGGCACACCCCAAAATTTATAGAAGTTTATAACTCAGTGCTACCTAGTAGTATCAAACTTGTGACTTGGGGTTACCAAGGTAAGACCCATACCACTAGGCTAACACCTCATTATTATGATTATAGGTACTTTATGGTATATAGCCAAGCTAAATTTTGGTGGAATATAGATATCACTCATGCAACTAATTTAATAAGAAACTACACTACTTTTATTAATCCAAATGAGACGGTTGCTATTGTTAGACAATTTTCTAATCAAATGTGTGCTTCTCCAATCTATTGTGTTATGTATATTGAATTCATTTAAAAATTATATTTTTAAGGATGAGGACATAAAAGGTTGTAAGCTATTTTCACAAGTACATCCCATGTTAAGATTGCTAGGATATAAAAACAACACCAACAATGGAATCACTTACAAAAAGGATTGGTACATCCCTCATTACAACATGGATCTAAGTTTTCATTGTTTACCTTTGTTAATGTTGTTAAACATTTTATAGTAAGCTACTACCACATGTGCTTGGTCTTGCTATAATTATTTTTTTACCTTTGTAATAGAGGTATAAGCCTAAATTATTTTATTTTAAATAATCTATTCGTGACATAAATATATCTTATCATTATAAAATGTATGATAAATATAGGTTGGTAGATGAGTGAAAGGTTGACCTCTTCGCCATAGTTCTCATTCTACTAAGTGGGGCCCTAGGAGGGTTGGTAGATACGCAAAAGCCTAACCACTTTGAATGGATGTGTTAAGGCTCATTTTTATGTCTTAAGCTTACAAATGAGCACCTCACCTTCACATCAAATGATGGTCCCTAAACTGATCAACATTATTATTTGAATTTTTATTTCATATGTACAGAAATAGATATATTAGTTCAAAATCTTGTCAACATTAAATATTTATTCAATATGGAGAGAAATAAATATATTTCAGCTCAAATGCTTTAGAGAATGTAGAAGCATGCAATGAACTTGTAAAGACCATAAGCCTATCTACACTAGTGTTGCAATTTCCATTCTAGAAGTAAAATTTATTTTAGCTTTAAAGAGAATGTAGAAGAAAAGAAGAATGTAGTGAACTTGCAAAATGTTAGGACCACCACTGAAGTCCATCACAATATTATTCTAATTTGGAGTTCCTCATATTATGTTGCTTATATATATCTCCCTCCACATCCCATTCATTTAAAAAAAGAGTTGGACATCCCTATTTTCAAATTCCATGATTTTTCATGAAAAAATATTCAAGAAATTTTTAATGTTTACAATAGTAGCCAAGTTTTCATGTTTTGGAAAAAATAATATGAACAATAAAGGAACAATGAAAAAATAATGTCATGCAAAAAATTTAAACTTATACGTTTCCCATTTTAACTTAAATTCTTTTACTAAAATGTTATAATTTTATCATAGCAATTTGTTGTTATTCACTTTTAAACAACACTATTGCTAGGGTAATAATAAGTAAACATTGTTAGATAACATACAGTTTAATCTATTTATATTGAAAGCTTAAACCAACTAATACATATAGTATGTGAAAGTAAAATATTTAGATTGTTCTTGCAAACATGTTGACCTATTAATAAAGACTTACATTAAGCATTTTACAGTAAGCACACTTTTAGTTAAGGCTAAACCAATGACATAGTTTGTGGTTTGTAGGAAGTCCAATGACAAGTATGTATAGTTAATGCCATTTGTAAGCATGTATCCACCAACATAATATCAGTTACAAACAACACACACCAAGGACATTTCATCATGTAGTTCATTAGTTATTCAACCATAACAATAGTAAACTTGAAACTAAAATTTTTACTTTCATCCATTGAAACCTCTTAGATCTTTTGGACCAGTTTTAGAACCCATTTTATAGAATTCTTTATCTACAAGCTATTTTAATTTTAGTAAAGAAGTAACAATTAAGCATAAACCCTTGATGTCAAAATACTATGACTTGGAAAAGTAGATATTATTCTACAAGCTAATTTAATTTTAGTAATAGCTCATTCATACATAACTTAAATCACATTAACATACTTATTAGAGATTTTATGCCTTCATAAGTTCCACCAAATAATATCTTTAGGCAATTAACCATATGCTTTTTTATCAAATTAATAAAGATCATATGTAGATTTTCTCTATGTATTTTGAATTTCTTCATCAATTATGACATTAAAAAAATAAAATCTATAATAAGCCTCTCTAGTATATATCCAACTTGGTTTTTTGATATAGGTGATTCAAATTTGAGACATTGCTTTATGACTCTTCCAAAGCTTCATGGTATGGCTGATAAGCTTAATGTCATTATACTTTGCACAATGTTACACATCATTTTTTCTTGTAGATGGAAATAATAATGCTTTTTCTCTAATCTTTAGGCATTTTTAGTCATTCAATTTTTTCTTCAAATGATATGAGAATGGTATCTAGTCTAATGGCTTTACCATTTTACATGTTAGATATAAGGTTGTCTACACCTCAAAGAAGGGAAAGTCCTAACCATACCAAAATTTGACCTATTTTCTTGGATTCTCTCTATGCAAGTTCTTCATTTGATACATTTTTAAAATAATTTTTCTACCTATTCAAAATTTCATTATCTTTTACTAAAATTTTTTCATCTACGTACTTGATGTATTTGACATGGTCATTGTCTTTATATTTCTTGCATACAATTTTTGTCAATTTGTATAGATATCTTTCTCTTTAATTTATTCCTATCTTCTCATAAAAATCAATGCCTTATGTTAATTTTATCCCCTTCTTTATCATTTTATACATCAAGCTATCTTCATGGTTCTTACTTTGCTACCATTCCTTAAAATAGTTTTTCATATTTTGGGTAGTATGTTGTACTTCATCACTTCACCATCATATTTTTTTATGATGTACTTTTTCTCATTTATTTCACCAAAAAATTATCATTTCTAATTTTTTGAATGCAGTTTTTCATTTGGTCCTTAATCAAATTTATAGAATAATCCCAATTCTAAGTCCTTTCTTTAAGGAATCATTCTCTAAATAGGTTGATGTTTTGTTTCTACAATATCCATTATTTATGCATTTAGTTCTTTTTCTCGTGCTACATGTGAATCTATGTATACTTAAATCCATGACCACCAATTGACGTTGATTTGTAAGACTCTCTTTAGATATGACCTTGCAATCTATGTAAAAGGCCAAACTTTTTTGTGTAGCAAGAAATAGTTAATTTTTATTTTATCCATGCCACTTATATATAATAAATATTTGACATTTTTCTAAAAATAGGTACTTGTAGTTGCAACGTTACAAGCACTTAAAAATTTCAACAATGAATCTCCCATATCATTTCAATCCAAATGTGTATCCTCCATGAATCTTTTATGTCCCACTTTCATAGATATAACATAACCATTAAAATACCCTTTTTATAAATATGCTTTCTTGATGGGGAATTCCTTGAAGCATCTTTTTGATTGAATCTCAAAAGTATTTCTTGATAGAATCTTTTAGGCTAATTTGTCAAGCATACAAACTTATGATGTTAATAATCTCATTTCCAAATACAATTTTTATTCCATAACCTTATCACCATTAAGGTATACTTATACCATCTTATCCTTAAGAGATAGAATGATGATGATAATCACTTGATTTCTTGAGTAGAATATCTTGTATTCTTGACCCACTTCTCAAGCTTTCTCCTCTTTTTATATTGTTTCTTGGAGGTAGGAAATGTTAATTTTTTTATCTCTTCATTGCATCAATAATTTCAAAAGTCTTTCCATTAAGAATACCAATGCTCTAGGTTGTCATCTGAAATTTTTATCATTAGATTAAATTCTTTACCCACATTCATCCCTAATGTGGAAACCTTTATCACTTTTCACAACATTTGAATAATGATGTTATGTGTCATTTTCGATGGATGCTTACAAATTTAATAAAATCAATGTGAAATAAGGGATGCTTGAAAAAGAAACCCTAAGGAAATCCTTCTCAAACCCTACAATATTTAAGTACTTGGTAAAATAAACTTGTGAATGGAAAGAAACTTGCTTAAATCTATGAGAAATCATATGATGCAAACAAGAAATGAAGGACCTTTGATGGATCATGGTGTAAATGCCTCTAAACTCTAATAAACCAAGGAATTCTTATTTCTAGCTAGGAAATAAAGGAATTATAATTCAAAGTTAAATGAACAATAACATTATAAAAGTAATATGTAAACTTAGAAATGCTTGTAAATTTAAGAGATCTTTGTGTCATTGATAGAAAATCATTGAAAGATTTGTAAGAGATGTGAGATGCTTTGAGCTTCGATCATTGTTTAATGTTGTGAAACATTATGAGATGAGAAGACAAAGAAAATAAAAGAGATTGAAACCTCAAAGGACTTTAGTAGTGAAAAAACTTGTGTTTCTCCTTCAACTTGAAATAAAGAACAACAAAAATTATAGCCATCTAAAAAGTCTATGAGAGGGTCTAGAATACTATTTATAGTCTATGAAGAGAAACTTGCCAAAAGTGAAATAATTACAACATGAAGATACATTGCCTCCTCTTTCGTTATTTATACTATAGCCTAAACTAAAACTCACTGTCGTAACTTCTAACTAATACATAGCCTTGACAAAATGAAACTAAAAAATCAATTTACATAGATGAATTAAACAAAATAATAGACCAATGATCTACTAAATAATATTTCAAACTGTTTTGCATTTCCTATGAACTAAGCTATTTTAGAAAAAAATTAAATCACCTTGATGAGATGTGGAGTAATCCAACACCCAATAATATAAGATACGAGTGTTCACACATAGCCTGATCATAATTTGTAGACAAGGAAATGTGATTATGCTAGTAATTGGTTAAAGTTCAAAATCATTGTCTTCCCATGTGGAGCTAGTATAATCGATATGTATGGTTTAGATCTCACTGAGGTACATGATAGGTTGATGTTGGTAGGCCATAACTCCTAGCTATGATGGTAAAGTGTGAAAATGAAACTAAATTCAAGAAAAAATAGTAAGTGGATCTAGTCTAGCCTAGAGCAATGAGTATCCATTCTTGGCTTGCCACACATGCCTTGGGCTCATGTAACCATTACTAGGATTACCAAGTGAGTTCACTATTAAGCGAATCAAGTGAAACCACTACTAGGTCACCAAAAGATCACACTTAAATGCTCAAAACCACTTGTAATCATTTCACTTTACCAATGAACAAGAAAAGTAAAGTGCTTAGAAATGTAATTGATTAAACTAGGAAAATAGTAAAAATTATGCAAGTAAAACAATAGAGCTAAGTGGATGCTGCAATGATGAAAAGGAATCTCAATCTTTATTTCCATCATGAACTATGCCCAAGTACACTACACTTGAATAAAGACTTTGGACAACTATTGAACATCACATTGTGGGCATTCACTCTATCAATAAGCTACAAAAATAAATTGCAAGAGTTTCGGTAAGGTTAGAATGAAATGTTGTTTGGACCATGTGTTTAAGTATCTTATTTATGGGCAAGCACATGTCCATGATATCAGATATTTGACATCATAGCTTATGCCCTGATATTAGGTACACAATATCCTAGCTCCAATATTGAATGCCCAATATCGTAGCCTTGGAAAATTGTGCTTTATCATACCCACACTACTGACTAAAATCTTTGCCTTGAGTTAAAACAAAATGAGGATATAGTTCTTATAGAATTGGAAGGTAGATTTACATGACATTTACTAACTATCCTCATGACATAAACTAACTATATACGTGACTCTTAAATTTTGCCGTGGTATTTACAAAAATTTACACTTGACATGATATGATAATCTTGAAAAAAAATTTGGTGAAGCTCGATGTAGTCTAGGTAGCTCTTGGCGGTAGTGGCTTCTCCATTGGTTGCTTCACCTTGTCATTAGGCTTGTGGAATTTGTATCAATTTAGAAGCACCTAAATCTTTTCTTCCTCTGTTTGTAGGTCATGTATTGCCCATGATTGTTGTGCAACATATGATGGAGTGTGTACATCCCATTGGCATGGTAGCTATGAAAACATTTGATTGGACTTGATGTACCAAGCCACAAACTACCTCCTCTCTTCTTCAAATGCTCTAGCATTTTTATGTAACTCATGGTAGTTAGTTAATCTTCTAGCTAGGTTCACTGCTACATCTTATACCCTTGGTAGCTAGCCTTCACTACTTCTAATTCAAAGTTTCCTACTTGAATTTTTTTTGTAAGGCATTCTTATGGTCTACAAACCCCTTGTATAGAGTGTACATGGCTGCTACTTGCTATATAGTTTGTTTTTGGGCCTGCCTACTATTAACATGGCCAAGTTAGCAAAATAGAGGTTAGCTAATCCCATGTATTCTTTTAGGTCCTCAATCTGTAGGCCTTTATTTTTCACTTCCGCTTTATGGACATGGGCATAACTATCCAGGATGGATTTTCAATTAGGAGTTTTTGCTGAAATGGAACTAATTCTAGCCTTTTCCATTTAGATCTCTTTTTTATTGATCTTCTTGTACATGTCTAGCTAATCATGGAAGTGTTCCTTAAGCCTTTCATGTTTCTTTGCCTCATTCTGCCATGCATTGATTTTTGTTAGATGGTGCATATATACTTCATTAAGAGGGTTTAATTTTCTTGTGTGAGGTAGCTCATGTCTCAGTTGACCCTCACTAATTGTTCTCTTAATTGGTGAATGCTTTCTTCTAGGATGTGCTTTCACTTTTCCATAGTGGTCTACCTCATATTGTTAATTGTAAGTTGTTTATTCTCTTCTTGGACAATGGTGAATGCCTTAACATGTGCGTATGTTAGGGCTTCAGCTACTAAGGCATTCCACATCACTATCACTTTTTCCATTACCATCTATTTATTTTATTTCATTAAGTAGTTCAGCTACTCTATCTTGAACTTCTCTATCTAGTCAAGCTTAATGAATTAAGTTGGGTCTCTTTGTTTAACTCTCAAGGCTACAAGCTCTTCTTGCAGTCTATGGGTTTTTGCTTCAATATGCTTCACCTTGGTCTCTGCCATGACCAGGTTACCTTTGGTAGCAATTAGATCTAAATGTATTGTAGTGACATCACTTTGGATGTTGAAAAGTATTATCATTACTTGCCTCATATACAAGAGTCTATTGAGCACATCTACATGGTGAGTAGGAGTCATTGAGATCTTGGCTAACATTTGAGCATCTTTGGCTCTAGTTAGATCTACTGATGACACAATAGGTATGTTGAAAGATCTTTTGATGTGACTAGTGATCACCTTGGGATGTTTGTCCCATAGCAGAAGTTTCTTGATGGATAATGAATGATTAGGCTTCTTACTCCTCATGTTTTGGTTCTTGTCCTCTTGTTCAACCTCTACCTTGACCCCTTGGTATCTTACTTACAACTTGTGAAGGTTCTCCTTCTGCTCCTCTCTTTGGGACCATCTATAATCAATCAAGGATTTAGAATTAGTAAGGTATTCTCATATATTCTTAAAAATCCCATATCTTACTCATACCCTTAGTCACATTACATTCTTATTTAATGATTGCAGATTTAGATAAATTTCCAAAATTTTGCTCCATAAGTGTTAATTTTCTTATAATCCTTTACAATTATCCATTTGTTCTTATGTATGGTTCATAATGATGGTTATGGTTCCTTATGAGCATTATGTAAGTGTTTCTAGCATCAATATGATTTGTTCTTTTATTAAATATTCTCAATTATCTCTTTAGCCTTACCCTTAAAATACCTTCTAGGGGTTAGCAAATTTTGAAAAATTGGCTTAGATTTGCCTCACTAGCACCATTCCCCAAGACTAAGATGAGCAGTTTGGAACCAAATAGATTCAAAAATCACAAAAATCAAAGTGATAATGTGCAAGTTATGGCTTGGGAAAGCTAGGAGGTCATATCTCAAATTAGAGAAGAAAATTTAAAAAATCTTCCTTGGTTCAAGTGAAAAATGCTAAAAGTTCACTAAGTGGTTTCCTATATATAGGTTTTATGTGATCCAATATCGGGGATCTGACATTGGGGATCCAATATCAAGATGGACCTAATATCAAAGCCCAAAAAGCTTCATTTTCCATGAAGTTATGAGGAGATAAAATGATTCTTTTGAATATATGGAAGGTTTAAAGGTTACTCAAAGGGTTTGGCTGATGGATATATGCATATTTTTTGAAAATTTATCATTGGAAATTCATAAAGAAGGAATCTTAGGCTACAAAAGCTCATAGATGAATAAGAAGGGTAATGAATACATGTTATGAGAATGGATAGTTTAAATGATATGGGAAATGTTTATTGATGTTTGTTGATGCTAGAAGATTCAAGATGATGTGGAATTTCTTGGCAAGTATAAGATACAATACTTATACAAGTGGATCCTCCTCAAAGTAGGCTCCAAACCTTAATTCTGTTGTATAACCATGCCTAAAAGTGTCCTTTGGCACTTAAGGAGTTGAATGTAATGTATACCTATTTAGTAAAACACACATGTTAGTACCACCAAATTGGGAAAATAAAGCTATGTTGCACAAAACCACAAGTTATGACTATTCTTACAATGAGATGAGATGAACTTAGAAGGGATTGTAGAAATCAAGAGGTAAGGTATCTTACCATAGGTATAATGAATTCTTGTGTTTGATTAGTTGTTAAAGTAATCATTAGCCTTTCTATCCAAGAGTCAAACCAAGTCTCAACAACGTTCCAATGATATTGCATTGCTTCATCTATTAATATTACAACTGTAGGACTATCAATGTTGCAGGGAGGATTGCCACTTGGCATATTAACTAAGGAAAGACTTTATTACTTGCACATTTTATTTTTTATATTCCTAAGAAGCCACCTACCTTCAGGCATGGGTAACATGTCTTTCTAGTGTGACCCCCATAAATTTATTTCATGCATGGAGTTTATTTTTAACTATGTCAACCTTATGAGAGGACTACCTTTAGGCATGGGTAACATGTATTTCTAATGACATGGTAAGACAAGACTTATTGTACTCTTACTTCCATTTTTCATTATATCTACAAGGATATAATACTTCCTTAGTAATAGGATAGAACTCATAGTAGTAATTTGAGAAAATCCATGAATCCCCTTGATGTCACACCCTTTACACTCCCACTTGGTTCTTCACTTTTTTGTCTAAGGATAATAATCACAAGTTTATTCTTAATTTGATGATGAAAAGAATATCATTATGGCCATGGTAAAAACCTCTTATTAATGGAATGGATGAATGAATGATATGGCTCACTATTCAAATAATAAATTTCTTATGACTTGATAACATAGAGAAATATTCACCTTGTTGGACTACATCTTGTTTTTATTTGTAATGTGTTTTCTTAGTAAGCAAAATTATTCACAAAGGGTTTGAAAACAATGTATGAAAGAAATGAAAAAGACAGTAAGAATTGTGAAAACATACAAAGAAGGAAAAATGTTAAAAGAATGGAAAATGTCAAAGACTTAAAAGATATGCCAAAGAATGTCAGAAATTTATGAAAACGAAAAGTATCAAAGAATGAGAAAACATTAAATAATGTGAAAAATGGAAAGAAAATGAGAAATTTAGTAAGGTACCTATGCTTCTAGATTGACACCTCCATAACTATTATTAAGATCAATTAAATAGAAGATAGAACAAGCAGAGGATTGGTGGGTAGGTCAGGTAAACCCCTTGGGATAGTCATAATATGGTTTAAATTGTTGGATATTAACAACAATAAGCTTATGTGAATAGGATGGGTGGTAGATATGTAAGGCACTAGATGGATAAGTGGCTTGCATATGTATGGTCCCTTCCAAAGTATTTGAAATTTAGCTTTTGGGGCAAATGATTAGGATTATATTAAAGGACCTTGTTCCCTAGTTGTATGGTTACATGCCTTATCCATTTATCATGCCTAAGTTTGGAGTAATTCTTCTGGGCTTCACTACTCATGAGTGCTACTAACCGATTCTCATCTAGAAGATTCAAGTTCATTAGACATTCCTTTTGGGCTAAGCTTAGATTAAGTTCAAGTTCATTGGTAGTAGCTGAAATGTGAAGCTCTATCTAGATTGGAAGCATTGGAAACTAGCCATAGACTAACTCATATGGTGTGTACCCTATAGGTAGTTTCCAAGATGTCCTATAAGCCCACAAAGCCTCATGTAATTTAGTAGTCCAATCTTGTCTAAACCTACTAACTATCCTAGTGAGTATTCTAGTAATTTTGTGGTTAGTGACTTTGACTTGACCATTTACTTAGGAATGATATGGTGTTGTTAGCTTATAGTTCACCCTAAGTTGTTTCATGAGCTTCTTAAATGTGGCACCAATGAAGTGAGTTCCATTATTTGATATAAGCATTCTTGGTACTCCAAATCTATTCACTACATGTTGTTGGAAACATTTGGTAGCTATCTTTGCTATACAATCTTTTATTATTGCTACCTTTGCCCACTTTGTGTAGTAATCCACATTCACAATAATATATCCTTTTACATCTGACATCAGTTGAATGGGCTCCATAAAATAAATTCCCTAGATATCAAAAGGTTCCAGTGGCTATATCCAGTGTTGTGGCCCTTCGTATTTGGCTATAATTCCTCCATATCTTTGGTAGTGTTTGCAAGATTATGTGAAACTATAGGCATCTCTAAATAAGGTAGGCTAAAAGTAGCTTGGCATTAGTAATTTAAGTTTCATTTTGAACCCTGCATAGTGGCCACCACCTAGACCTTTATGGCCATCCTATAAAACTCTCTATTAATCACATTCTAGCACATACCATCTAATGAGCCCATTTGAACAAGTCTTGTATGGATTGCCATTGATTTTCATATACCATTTTTCTTTGTGAAGGAATTACTCACATTTTTTCCTATTCCATTCAATAGGAAGCTCTTATGTCCATGGCCTCCCTATTGAATTTAGAGCCTTTACTATTCCTGTAAATAGATCCTCATCAAAAAATTGGTTTGATAAAGGTTCCACTCAATTGTTTGAATCACATTTCAACCTTGACAAATGATCAGCTACTACATTTTCTATTCCTTTCTTATCAATCATTATGATATCATACTCTTGAAGAATCACAAGCAATCGTATCACTCTGGAACTAACCACTAGCTTGTTCATAAGAAATCAAATGGCATTATGATCGGTGTGGACATAGATTTGGTAACTAAGCACATAATGTCTAAATTTTTCAAGTACATGCACCACAAAAATTAGCTCTTGTTTAGTTGTGGTGTAATCTAATTGTGCTCTGGTGATGCTTTTGTTTGCATAGTGTATGTAGTATGATCTTTTTTGATCATCAAGTTATGTCAGTACTGCACCAAGTGCATAGTTAGAAGCATTAGTCATGATATGAAAGGATCTTAACCAATCCAAAGCTTGGAGGATTGCTGTCTCTACTAATTTCTTCTTCAAAGCTTCAAATTCCTTTTCCCATGACTTAGTCCATTAGAAGGATGCATCCTTCTTTGTGATTTCTATAAGAGATTTGGCTCTCTAAAAAGTTTTTAATGAATCTCCCATGGTATACTGTATGGCCTAAAAAGGATATTACATCTATCACTATTTGTGGTCATTGAGTGATATTTTGGATGACTTTGAACTTTTCAAGATCTACTTCAATACCCTTTTGGGAGATTTTATGTCCTACCATTGTGCCTTCCTGGACCATGAGATGGCTCTTCTACTAATTATGCTTTAGGTTGGTTTCAACACATTTAGCACCTAAATAGGGACATTATCTCATGTTGTTTGATGACTACCTCGACACCATTCAAGAAAAATCAATAATTTCCATAGTCATTATGGTGTTGAAATTTGGTTCATTAATAGAGTTTGCTTTGAAAGATGTTAAGACATAACTCCAAGAGTCTCACTTATGACCAACACTATCCAGCAATGCCAACTGGTACTCAAGAGAAATTAACCAATTTTGGTGAAACATGCAAGATGATGCAATGGTAAAGATTAAATGGTTCTTAGTGCCATATTTTATCGAGGAAATAGCAAAGGCCTTGAATGTTCCAAATGTTGGAGCCAATGTTGCATAGATTTCCTCAAGGTCCGACACCAATGCTAAGAAATTATGATTAAAGAGAGCCTATGGAAAGGAAGATAAAGATTATAGAAAGCTCACTATGGAAGAAAAGATTTATTTCATGATCGAGACCTACTACGTTTTTCCAACAAAGAGGCTTAATAGGATCTCAACCTATACAACCAGAGGAAGTTACACTTTGATGGGAAAATTTAATGTCAACATTGTCCATTTTCTCTTTCTCAAGATCCAAAGAAGGTTAGAAGAGAAGAAGGTAGGGAAACTAACATTGAATTCCTTTACCTTATCAAGAAGCTATTCAAGTAAGTGAAGATCATGGGCTACTCCAATGATGTACCAAGAAATGTCCATAATGCATACCACATAGAAATGACAAAGCCAGTGCCACCCAAGAAGGATCAGCTAGAGAAGCTAGTAGGCACTAAGGGGGATTCAGGATCTACACTAGCCAGTAACATTCCATCTATCGGTCAATAATAATATGTAGGTTCTAGTGGTCAAATACTTGCAGGTGATAGACTCATCAATAAGCCATAAGATTACCATCCCTCAATAAGCCATTTACACCAGATTGTAGATACTATCAACTAGGGAGCAAGCAATGGTTCAGTCTTATAAGAAGTTAGAGAAAGGTCTATAAAGCCTATGATTTCTATAGATCCTACTAGTGGGTAGGTGCTCTTGAAGGTAGGAGGAGAAGAGGATTAGGCACAATAGATATTAGGAAATGCTCCATCCTTCCAGGTGATGCTAGAAACTAGTGAAAGTACCATAGTTGTGGTTATGAAATAATAAGATGTAGCAAGAGTAGTAGAACTGATAACCAGCCATATCAAGAAGTCATTTAATGTCTCTGTTATGATGTTGGTTGTATCGTCCTAAATCGTCGGTGTAAGGCTGGAAGGGAAACAAACACCGAGAGATCATTGGGCAGCCACAACTGACCCTGACTTCGCCCGAGGACAAGCTGGAAAAGTAAACGAAGGAAGAGTGCCTTGGATGGTCTGCATGCAAATCAACCAAGGACTTCCCCGAGCGTAAGCTACGGCTAGCGCTGGGGTTATCGTAAATGGTATGTAAACAGAATGCAAACGGCGATACGAAATGTAAATTAAGCATACTGAATTATGAATGAAGCATAAAATAAGTTATATTTGTAAAGTATAAACAGAACTAAACAATGTAAATAGGAGACAATAATGAAACTGTATTATATTATTTTTTAAAAAATGTGCACTGGTCAAAGCATAGTTACACAAGTGTGAATGGAAAGTCAAACGCCTAGCCCCAGAAAGATATGACACGATGATGCGACGATGAAATGGGATGAACATGAGAAGAACTTTGAAGCCAAAAATTAGATGTGCCAAGCACCCAAGGATTGCAAGTTTTTTCCTCCTTCAGAATTTCCAATCTCTCCAATCTTTGCCTCTTCCTCTGCTTTCTCTCTTGTTGCTTTTTCTTTGCTTCTCTTTTTCCTCCTCTAGTTTGTGTGAAGTGATAGGGTATTTATAGGGTTGGGCTAGGGTTTGGCTAGGGTTTTCCTTGACCAGGTTCAATGTATTTTACAACTTGTGGGTCATTCGAGCCCATAAGAATACAAATAAATTAGAAAAACAAGTCCTTGAGTGATAAAACTTTAGAAAATTTGGAAAGATTAGGTCCAGCGGTGGCTCCCTTGAAAAAAAATTATTATTATTTTTTGTTTTCTGCGTTAGTGGCTGGAAAATTGGAATTTTCCATTGTTTGGTGAAATTTTTTTTAATCATCGGGGGAAGGACAGTAGCTGGTGATGCCTGCAATGATGGCGTCGGTGGTAGGCGGCAAGACATGCAGCAGGAGTAGAAATATTAGCGCAGTAGGCACAGGAATAGTGACGCAGTAGGCACAGGAACAACGACGCGGCAAGCAGCGGAATAGCAACGTGGCAGCGGTGGAACAGCAACGCGACAGCGGCAGAAAATAGCAACGTAGTAGAAAATAGCAACGTGGCAGATAGCACAGGAGTAATAATACGGTGGTAGCAGTGGCGGCAGATAGCACAGAAGGTGGCGGCGCAGCAGGAGCAGAAACAATGACAAGGTAGGTAGAAACAACGACGTGGTAGGCAAAAGTAGACAACGACGCAGCCAGCGTAGGAGACAGCAATGCAGCCGACGCAGGAGACAACATGGCGAGCAGCAAACGGTGCGATGGGAGCACAGAGGCAATGTGTCACCTGGGCTGGAGATGATCTACGAAATGGAGGAGGTAGAATCGTTGCATCAGGGGCAGACGTTGCTAGTGGTGCCTGCAGCGACGGTGATGGTGGCAGGCAGCAAGACATGTAGTAGGAGCAGAAACTGCAGTGCAGACGAGTGATGGAAGATGCGAAGTGGTAGCACAGGCGAGCATAGAAGCGTCAGCGTAGTGAGAAACTGAAACCGTGTGGAGGGAGCAGTGATTTTTGGCGCTTTGTGTTGTCCACAAAGCTTTTGGCGAAGGCAGAAATTTTCTGTGCATGCGCTGTCCATGAGGCATCAAACAGGGTAGCATTTTTTTTAATATGGGCGATTTCTATGCAGCACCGAAGGGGGCAATGATTTCTGAAGCGAGCGGTATTTGTGATGCGTAGAAAGAAGGCACCCATTTTCAATGCCAATGGTATCTACTGCTCTAGTGATTTTCGCCATCAGAGAAATTTCTGCCGTTGGGTATAGGCACACTGTTTTTACAGGCTGTATTGCCCTTTAGACTCTAATCTTGGCTCCTCAAATTCTTGATTTTTAAAAATCCATATCATGGAATGTTAATGCTACAGTATACTGCATCTCCCAAGACTGTCTTGCCTATCTTTCCGAATCTGAACAGCATTACTCTAGGATTAGCACATGATGGTTGCGATCCCTCTTAGTAGAGTCTCTCCTGCACTCTTTACCAAATTGCCTCCTTTGGGTAGCAGGGTTTGGAATTCTGGAGCATAGTTTTGCCAAATTGGACAGGAAATCTTTGATTCGGAAGCCCTTGCATTTGTATATCCGAGCTTGACGTTGTGAGTCAAGAATTCTCTTCTGAATGCTTAAAAAGGCTTGAATTATTTCCCATTCAAAGTGCCATGCTGAAATTAGTGGTGTTTCATTGGCCCCTCTTTGTTGATGTCTGGAGGAATTCACCTGAGAGGCATTGACAAAGAAGTGAAAAATAGCATCAGCAACAAAACATCAAACATTAACCATTAGCCTTTGGCTGGATATTATTGCACCGTTTTCAAAAGTACATGGGATTAAGGGAATGTGGTTCAAGATGCAATGAAATTAGTCGTAACCTAGGGAAGCTAGGAGGTTAAAGGCGATGATTGCTGCTGGGATTTTGTGGGAGAGGAATGCTCTCTTATGCACAAGTTATGTGATTGGTCCTTGTCAACAGCCAGGTTTTTAGTAGACTCAGAACCAAGACATAGGAGGTACGTTCTTTGGAGAAACAGGACTCTTATAGAGTATTTGTGGAGCCCATTGTAAACAGCCAAAGCCACGCAATGATGTGTAACATGGTCTCTTTGAGACATGAGTGTAATTATTTTTCAAGACAATTGCCTTCTCGCCTGGGGCTGGTATGAGAATAGGCAATAGTCTTTTCTTTGTGATGTCAACGGAGTCTTGAAGACCTTTTCAGTGCATTTTGCTCTTTGACCTCTTTTTTTTGTTCTTTTTTTTTTCTTTTTTGTTTTCGCTTTATTTTATCTTTTCCTTTTTCTTTTATTTTTGGTCTTTTTGAAAGAGCTTTCTCTTTTCTTTGTCATGCTTGTGTTTGAGCACTTGCATTTTGCATCATGTACTATGTATTGTGTTTTGCATCACAAATGCTTAGAGAGCTATAGTGTGCAATAGTGTACCAAGAGTTTTGAGATGAGTGGAATGTATCAAGGGGGATGTAATCGAATAGGATAAGGGAGCATGATGGGGAATATAAAATGTATCAGGAGTCAGGAATGTACTTATGAATGGATTGATTAACCCAGTCACGTGCGTCAGGAAAAACATGATACCTTGTTGTTATGATGAAGTGCATCTATGCACGAACGCCTCAGAAGTGTCATCCTACAAACACAACTCCAAGAAGACAAGAAAAACCACAGATGAAATAGTCAGCTAAACACTTTAAACATGGAGATGGAGTCACCACACGCAGCTTTCAAAGTAAACAGAATCATGAATAGCATCAATTTCATTAGGCCCCATGGGATGAATCATGCAACAAGTCTCTGTGGAACAGGAACAGCCAACTACAACAACATATCTTTTTAGGTTTTGCCTGGTCGTTGATGATGTCACCAGTTTATAGTCTTAGCGGACTGTTGTGGATTAGTTTCACGTCATAACCCCTTGGATGGTGCTAGTTTAGCGTCGTGAAAGACGATGCATTGCTAGTTTATAGTCATAGCGGACTATGAAGAGGCAAACTAGTTTATAGTCTTAGTGGACTCTAGATGCTAGTTTCATGTCATGGCAGACAAATGTAATAGTTTAGTGTCATACCGGATAGAACTTTATGGTATCAGTTTTAAGTCATGATCCAGGATTGTTCTGTGGTATCAGTTTTAAGTCATGATCTAGGACTGTTTAGTGGTATAAGTTTTAAGTCATGATCCAGGATTGTTCTGTGGTATCAGTTTTAAGTCATGATCCAGGACTATTCTGTGGTATCAGTTTTAAGTCATGATCCAGGACTGTTCTGTGGTATCAGTTTTAAGTCATGATCCAGGACTGTTCTGTGGTATCAGTTTTAAGTCATGATCCAGGACTATTCTGTGGTATCAGTTTTAAGTCATGATCCAGGACTGTTCTGTGGTATCAGTTTTAAGTCATGATCCAAGACTATTCTATGGTATCATTTTTAAGTCATGATCCAAGACTGTGACGTACCTCAAGTTTGTCAAATGTAGTACTTCTTCAGGTACAAGTGGTTTGTAGGATTGGCAAACTCATTTCCATTCATGTTAGCAAGTTTGAATGCTCCATTGTTGTATGCCTTGGTGACTAAATAAGGCCCTTACCAGTTGGCTGAGAATTTACTTGGATGTTCTCGGGCGGCCTTAAGGACTAGATCTCCTGCTTTAATCGGGCGTTTGTGGAGATCGTGCTTGTACCTTTGTCTCTACTATTTTTGATACCATTCAATTTGATCAAGAGTTCATATACATTCCTCCTCTACTGTGTCGAGGGCAGCAATGCATAATTCATTGTTTTGACTTTTATCAAGGAGACTGGAGAGAGTTATCCACAATGAGGGAACCTGCAATTCTAAAGGTAAAACAGCTTCAGATCCGTATACAAGACTATATGGAGTTTTACCTATGGATGTTTGATGTGTCATTCTATAAGCCCACAATGCATAGACCAATTGTTAATGCCATCATTTCTTGCTCTGATTCAGCATCTTTTTGAGTATCATGATGACAGTTTTATTTGTAGCCTCCGCTTGACCATTACTCTGTGGGTAGTAAGGTGATGAAAATGCATGTTTAATGCCTATAATTTCACAAAAAATTTTGGTATCTATGCTGCTGAATTGTGGCCCATTATTGGTAACGATGGTCATTGGAACACCAAAACGGGTTATAATATTTTCCATTATAAAGGTGCAAACGTGTTTTGACGTGGTCTTCCTAAGAGGAATAGCTTTCACCCATTTTGTGAAATATTCAGTTGCAGTGATTATGAAGCTATGGCCTGCTAAAGATGACGGTGTTATTGATCGAATTAAATCTAAACCCCATTTTTAGAATGGCCATGTGATTTGTGTGGTATGCAATTGATTAGGTGGGACATGTATCAGATTACTATTCTTTTGGTAGATGTCACATGTTCTAACCTTGGAGATGCAATCGTATTCCATGTGTGGCCAGTAATAGCCTAAGCACCTAATCTTTGTTACCATTGCTTTAGGTTCTATGTGTCCTCCACAAAGTCCTTCATGGATTTGTTCTACAATTGTTTGACCAT
>MNCI01015116.1:57304-71207 GCA_015680685.1 Gnetum montanum
CCTGTTTTAACACCAAAGACACACTTTTTTGGATTGAGCCTAAGGTCATATTTGAGACAACGTTTAAGCACTAAATTTAGATCTTTTGCATGTTGTTTAGTTGTTTTAGACTTGACTGCTATATCATCAACATAATCATTAAGCAAACTAAGCATGTAGTCACTAAATATATATGTCATTTCTCGTTGATATGTAGCACCTGCATTCTTAAGGCCCAATGGCATCATCGTATAACAAAATGTCCCCCAAGGTGTCATAAAATTTGTTCTAAGTTGATGCTTTGGATTAATTCTTATCTGATTGTAGCCTGAAAATCCATCCATAAAGGATAATAATGCATGCCCAGTAGTCGTGTTAATAAGTTGATCAATATTGGGTAGAAGAAAGTTATCTTTTATAGTGGCTATGTTGAGGTCACGGAAATCAATACATATGCGTATACTACCATTCTTCTTGGGGACTACAACAATGTTTGACATCCAATCAGAATAGTCAACAGCTCGGATGAAACCGGCTTGGTAAAGCTTTGTGATCTTAGCACGAACTACTAATGGAACTTCGGGTCTAACCTTTCGTGCTTTTTGTTTTACTGGTTTGATTTTTTCTTCAAGGATAATGTTATGTTGGATGATTCGAGGGTCTAGTCTTGGCATGTCTGTATATGACCATGCGAATGTTTTTATGTTGTCTTTTAAGACCTAAGTGATGTCACCTATGCAAGGCACTTAATTTCAAGGTCTTGGCTTCTTCATTAACTATGGTAATAGCGATCTCAACCAAAGGATCTTCAGTGATATTGTTAGCTTCTAGGTCTAGAGTTTTGGCTACGTTTTTAGGCCAGTCTGACATTTCTTGATTGGAGGCTATCAAATCGGTATAGGTGGATGGACTTAGATCCAAAGATTCTGGGTGAATTGGTCTTTCTATATTTCTGTATGGTCCGTTGAGAGACAATTTTGAGAGGATGTTGTGGTTGGCCATGATACTCGCTCCTGCCAATTAAAACAGGAGCGAAATAAGAGACACTCTCTTAGTAAGAGAGTTACAAAATGTAAACAAATATAGGATAACTAGTTTGGTGGAATGTATAAAGACTAATGTAAGGGCCTGAATTTTAATTACGGTATAAAATGGTTGCATTGTTGTCTTTATGGTTCATGTAAATATTTTTGTCATTTTTCATATTTTTTATTGTTTTTCTTTGTTTTCTAGAGTATATGTGTGCAACTAAATGTAACATAAATTTCTAAAGTGTAAAGCAAGATGTAAGGTAAATACCTAAAAAAAAAAGCAACGACCATGCAAGAATCTAAATCGTAAGTTGTAACTTGTAAGCGAAGATTCAATATAAGATGATAGGAGTTTGTAAATCTGTAATTTGTTGGCTCTAGTTTAAAGCCATTTCGGGCTTGGTACATCAGTTTAAAGTCTTCATGGATTGTTGCATCTATTGTTAAAGAAAGGATTACCAATTTTATGCCATGTTGGGCCAAAGGTAGTAACGTTTTCAAGAAGTTTTAAATGGAATCGGCCATTTTTGACCGTGGCTAGTTTAATGTCATTGCAGACAGTTTGTAGTTTAACGTCATTTCGAACAATTCGTAGTTTAACACCATTTTGGATAGTTCGTCTCATTTGTTCTAGTTGTTGAGTTGTCTCTTGATCTTTTGTAACTTAACATGTGGTGCTGCGTGTATGGGTATGATCCTATATTCACCTTCCCCTTCATCGGTGATGTCAAAGGGTAGTTCTAACCAAGAAACATTAGTAGGAATAGCTCCTATGTCTGTGTCTTCTTGTGTTTCTTTAGTGCTAGCTAGATTGTGAGTCAACATTGGGTTCACGTTCTGATGTATGTTCATGGTTTCTTGTTTAGGCTTAATGAACTCAATTTCTGAACCTTGACCTACCTCAAGGTGTGAGGAAATGACTGATGGTGTTGTATCCCCATGTATGATGATCTCACCACCCTTGTAAGGTAAATATATCTCCTGATGGATTGGTGAAGATACGGCTTTAAGTTGAGCTAGCCAAGAATGTCCTAGGATCAGATTAAACCCTGGAATTTCATCAACCACTATGAATTCAGCTGATGTAGGAAATTGGTCTCCGGCTATGAAATCTAAGGTAACCATGCCTTTCACTCCCACACGGGAACCACTAAAGGATCTCAAGAAAGAGGTTGTTGTAGGTTGTATTTGTTCAATGAGTACTAGTTTTTCAATGATGGAAAAAGGTATTACATTTGTTGCTGCACCATCATCGACATGCACCCTACGTATTTTTAAATAATCAACCTGTATTGTTATGAACATAGGGGTTGTGGTGATTTCCCTTGTTTTCTCATCTAGCTTAATGTCCTTAACATAGAATTCTAAGGATGTGGTTTTTGATTCCTGAAGTTGTGGGGATAATACTGCATAAATGGATGGTTCATCTGCAGGAAGATCCTCACTAATAAGAATTGAAGTTAGCATCCGTACGAGAGCCTCTCAATGTACTGGTGAAGTCATTACCAGGTCATACAAACTTAAAGAAGTATTTTTATGTTTTAAGGCTTGTGTGACTTGGGCTAATGCATTTGCTAGGTCTTTACCATTTGGGACATTCTTATCTGTAGAGAATTGGTCCATTTGACCTAACATTCGTATTTCTCGTAGAGGGGTTTTTACGTTAGTAGCTAAGAATGTTGGGTTTGGGATATGACTTGTGACTTCATCTTGGTTTTGGTGACTTGTGCTAGGCCCATTAATGGACGAACTCATGGGAACGGTGCTTAGCAATGTAGGCTTTGGTAGTCCTAGTTCGTGTCCATGGTTTTCTCTCTCCATGCGCTCTCTTTTTTCTTTTTCCAAGCTCTCTCTTATTAGCCTATCGGCAAGATGTTCTCGCAAAGGTCATTGAGAAGTGGAGGTGGGTTGTGTGCCAGGGTGTTTTGGCACATGGACCACAAAGGGAATGGGTCGGTTTTCAGACAGTATGTTTGTTGTGGTGGCAACCAAAGGAGGTATGTGGATGATGAATCGTTTTGATGGTGTGGGGGACGTGTGTGTGGTAAAAGGGGTTTGAGGAGATGTTGGGGTAGGTGTGTTTTCTGAAGGCCTCCAACTCACAAAAGGTCTTCGCGGAACATCTTGTCTATTTTCCATATGGATAGTATTAATCACATATGGGGCATCATTGGTTTTGGTATTGAGAGGATCCTTGTCGACCCCCATGGATTGGTTTTGGGGCCTTACTGGGTTTGTCTCGTCAAATACTACTTCACCCCCATCTATCATGCGTTGTATGTCTTGTTTCGATGCAAAGCAGTAATCAGTCCCATGACCACACCGTTGATGATATTCACAAAACCTATCCAACCTAAAGCCTTTTGGGATGGGAGGTTCATTGGATGTTGCTAAGGCTGGATTTTTGGCCAATTCGCAAAAGCGATCATGTCTTTGTGAGGCCGCAGGAGACATTTGTTTGTGTTGAATTAGCCCAGCCTTTAGAAGTTGATCGAGCAGTTGTGAAGGATTCATGGATAATGGTGTGTATTGAGCAGGGTCTTTCCTTTCGAAGGTACGGGCATGACCTATGTTGTTGTTTCTATTTGAGGAATTTCCAGGTGTATGAGTGGGTGTGGTTCTTTCATAGTTGTTTGGGATAGCAGGTTGTTTTTCCTCAGCCACTCTTGCTACCGTTGTTTTGGATTTATCTTTTCTCATGTGTTGGCTCCTAAAGGCTAAGTAGGCTGGTTCATTATTTGTTTGTTCTGCTTCTTCTATGTCTTTGATTTGTACGAATGCTTGGCTCAATGTGCGGGCTTTCAGGTAGTAAAGTTTTGACTTAATAAAGTCATTCATGGCTGATTTGAGGATAGTGAGTAAATATGTTTCGGGGATAGGTTCGTGAAGTTCGTTTAAGGTTGCACTCCACCTTTGGATAAATTTCTATGCTGGCTCTAAAGGCGCTTGTTTAATTTGAATCAAGCTATCTAATGTGGCTTCAAGTTTCAAGTTGTACTTGAAACGGGTGACAAACTGATGCAACAAACTCTCTAAAGAAGATATGGAGCTATGAGGTAGAGATTGGTACCAGTCTAAGGCTTTTCCGGTTAAGGACATTGCAAACACTCGCAAGATTACATGGGGCCATGCTTGAAGTAAAAGGCTTTCAGTTCTAAATGTCACTAGGTGGGCATTTGGGTCCCCTTCTCCATTGTACTTGGTCAGTTGAGGTAATGAGACTCCTTTTGGCAAGGTCAAGGGTGGAACTGAGGGGTCAATTGGGTCATCTTGATAGAAATCTAGTACCTTGACTTCCTCATTGTTGAAATTTTTAAGGCGTTTTAATTCTTTTACCAACGAGTGCATCATTTTTTGTGTGTCTGCCCATTCTTGGGCGGTAGGCAAACCAATGGATTGAGTTGATTGTGGATGATAATAGTTTAATTGTTGCATTTTTTGAGGAAAATTAGGTTGTTGGGCTAACATTTGTTTTGGTGGGATGGTATTCGGGACTAAGACTATTGGTGGAACCCATTGCCCAACCACATGTTATGAGGCAACACCTTAAACATGTTGGGTAGGAGTAATCAATGGTGCCCTATGAATTTGTATCCGAGGTATGTAATGGATGGATGTGGAAGCTGGTATGACTGACGGTATTCCAATTACTTGAGGTTGGAGGGTTGACCCTACATTGGTTTGGGGGAGTTGTTGGGACTGCACTGGTGGAGGAATGATGGAAGTGGATGCATCAGAGTGAATGTTATTGAGCATGGAGAAGATAGGAATGGAATGAGGAACAGGTGCTTGAATGTTTGTGGATGAAGAAGGAAACATAGTTTCTTCTAGGAAAGGATGGGATAATAGGTTTGCGTGGGCATGGCGGCTAACAGTATGGTATGATTCTCCATGTTCAGATTGGGCTGCAAAGTCATCTTCTTCATCTTGAGGCTCTATGGGAGGTAGTTGTAAGGATTGACTTTTAGCCATAAGAAGTTGGGATATGAGTTTATGATGGTTTTCAGACAGTGGGATTATGTCAAAGGCTGAAGGGATAAACTCACATCCTCCTTTATGGATGAATTCATATTCTTGCTTAACTTCCCTCTCTATACGATCAATGGATAGGTTGGCTTGGATCTTGACACAGATAAAATTATATTGTTTAGGTGTAAGAGTTGCGTGAATAGTGCCTTTGCCTTGTAGCCTAAGGAATTGGTGTGTAGGGCCTTGAGGATTTATGTGTTCAATAATGGTTATAGATTCCGTAGTAGTCACAGGGTTTGAAACAATTGGTAGTGTTACTGGGTTGACTTGGGAAGATTCCATGATAAATGTGAATGGACTGGGATAGATGAATGAAGTTGGATTGTAAGCAGTTGTAGTGTGGGGTGATACAAGCTTAGTGTGATCAACAGGGATGAAGAGACTCAAATGGGAAAGATGGATGAGTTTTGATAGGTAGTGAGGTTTTAACCAATAACAAGAAAGGGCCCTCCTTCTAGTGCCAAAAACTGTACCATCCTAAATTATCGGTGTAAGGCTGGAAGGGAAACAAACACCAAGAGATCGTTGGGCAGCCACAGCTGACCCTGCCTTTGCCCACGGGCAAGTTGGAAAAGTAAACAAAGGTAGCGTGCCTTGGATGGTCTGCACGCAAATCAACCAAGGACTTCCCCGAGCGTAAGCTATGGCTAGTGCTGGGGTTATCATAAACGGTATGTAAACGGAATGCAAACGGTGATATGAAATGTAAATAAACCGTACTAAATTATGAATGAAGCATAAACAAAGTTATATTTGTAAAGTATAAACAGAACTAAACAATGTAAATAGGAGGCAATAATGAAACTGTATTATATTGTTTTAAAAAAATGTGCACCTGTCAAAGCGTAGTTGCACAAGTGTGAATGGCAAGTCAAACGCCTAGCCCCGGAAAGATATGATGCAATGATGCAATGATGAAATGGGATGAACATGAGAAGAACTTGGAAGCCAAAAATTGGATGTGTCGAGCACCCAAGGATTGCAAGTTCTGTCCTCCTTCAGAATTTCCAATCTCTCCAATCTTTGCCTCTTCCTCTCCCTTCTCTCTTGCTGATTTTGCTTTGCTTCTCTTTTGCCTCCTCTAGTTTGTGTGAAGTGATAGGGTATTTATAGGATTGGACTAGGGTTTGGCTAGGGTTTGCCTTGACCAGGTTCAATGTATTTTATAACTTGTGGGTCATTCCAGCCGATAAGAATACAAATAAATTAGAAAAACAAGCCCTTGAGTGATAAAACTTTAGAAAATTTGGAAAGATTAGGTCCAGCAGCGGCTCCCTTGAAAAAAAATTATTATTATTTTTTGTTTTCTGTGTTAGTGGCTGGAAAATTGAAATTTTCCATTGTTTGGTGAAATTTTTTTTAATCATCAAGGGAAGGACAATAGTCGGTGATGCCTACAATGACGGCGTCGGTGGTAGGCAGGAAGACGCGTAGTAGGAGCAGAAATATTAGTGCAGTAGGGATAGGAATAGTGATGTAGTAGGCATAGGAACAGCGACGCAGGAGGCAGCGGAGCAGCAACGTGGCAGCGGCAGAACAGAAATGCGACAGTAGCAAAAAATAGCAACGCGGCAAACAGCACAAGAGTAATAATATGATTGTAGCAGCGGCAACAGAGAGCATAGAAGGTGGCAGCGTAGCAGGAGCAGAAACAATGACGTGGTAGGCAGAAACAACAACATGGTAGGCAGCAGGAGACAGCGACGTGGCCGGCACATGAGACAGCATGGCGAGTAGCGGATGGTGTGACGGGAGGACAGAGGCGGTGTGTCACCTGGGCTAGAGATGATCTACGAAATGGAGGAGGTAGAATTATTGCATCAGGGGCAGACGTTGCTGGTGGTGCCTGCAGCGACGGTGACAGTGGCAGGTGGCAAGACGTGCAGCAGGAGCAGAAACTGCAGCGCAGACGAGCGGCGGAAGACGTGAAGTGGTAGCACAGGTGAGCACAGAAGCATCAACACCGTGAGCAACTGAAACTACGCGGAGGTAGCAGTGATTTTTGGCACTTTGTGCTATCCACAAAGCTTTTGGCGAAGGTAGAAATTTTCTGTGCATGCGCTGTCCACGAGGCATCAAACAGGGCAGCATTTTTTTTAATATGGGTGATTTCTGCGAAGCACCGAAGGGGGCAATGATTTTTGAAGCCCGGGGTATCTGTGATGTGCAGAAACAAGGCACCCATTTTCGGAGCCAATGGTGTCTGCTGCTCTAGTGATTTCCGCCATCGGAGAAATTTCTGCCGTTGGGTATAGGCATGCTGTTTTTACAGGCTGTATTGCCCTTCAGAATTTGATCTTAGGTCCTCGAATTCTTGATTTTTGAAAATCCATATCCTAGAATGTCAATGCTATAGTATAGTGCATCTCCCAGGACTGTCTTGCCTGTCTTTCCGAATCTGAATAGCATTACTCTGGGATCAGCACATGATGGTTGCGATCCCTCTTAGTAGAGTCTCTCCTGCACTCTTTACCAAATTGCCTCCTTCTTTGGGTAGCAGGGTTTGCAAGTCTGGAGCACAGTTTTGCCGAACTGGATAAGAAATATTTGATTCTAATATCCCCTGCATTTGTATATCCGAGCTTGACGTTGTGAGTCAAGAATTCTCTTCTGAATGCTTAAAAAGGCTTGAATTATTTTCCATTCAAAGTGTCATGCTGAAATTAGTGGTGTTTCATTGGTCAATATTTTTGGAGCCAGAGATGTTCAAATTCTATTCAATACCTCTATGACACTTGCAGAATATGAGGACATACTTAAAAAACTACTACAGATAGGCCAGGTCATGCATAATCTATGTGATATTTTCATTGATATCATTGTAGTGTAGTCTCATCTTAGAACCACCAAAGGAAAGATGTTTATGATGGAGATAAGGATAGAATATGCTAAAAATAAAGTGTAGATGCTACAATAATAATTGATAACTCTAAGAGTAAAACAAAGGAACCTTGCATGATTTGTCATTCCAGACTAGCTCGAGTGATACATAACTGATCAAGAAGGTAACTAATTGCCATTAATATATAAGTATAGGTGGAAAGAGAGAAGGTTATGTGGAATGCCTTAGTAGTAGAAGCCCAAACATATGCACATGCCAAAGCTCTCATTTCCCTTTAGGAGGAGAACAAGAAGCTTGCTGTAAAAAATACTAGGTTGACAGATATTAAGAAACAAAAGAATGTTCTCAATGAAAGCATCCATCAATTATGAGAATAATTCATTCAAGTCAACTAGGACATGAGTAGATTGACCCATGAAAATAGAACCCTATCAATGGAGGAAGTATGCACCATCTAATAAAAGTATATTATTAAAATAAGCACATGGAAAAATGAGGCCAAGAAGCATGAAAAGCTCAAAGAACACTTCAAGGATTAAGTGGACATGTACAAAAAAATCAACAAAAAAGAAATTTAGATGGTAAATGCCAAGATCAACTGAATCACCTCTCAAACATCAAATTGCCAACCCATTCTAGATGCCCTTGCACATGTCCAAGCTAAAGTGAAAAATTAGAAACTAAAGATAGGAGATCTCACAGAGTACATGGGATTAGCAAGCCTTTGGTATGCTAATCTACCTAATAAATGAGCTAGAGTAGCATGTAGTGGTCATATATGCAATATATGAGAAAATGTTTGCAAATAATAAAGATGATCAATAGAAACTATATGTGGAAAACTTTGAGCTTGAAATTGTTAAAGTTAGCTACAAAGAACAAAAGGATGCTATAGCAAAATTGGCATGCCAAATGTCATATTATCAAAAATTAAGAAAGGTGGCCATGGCCTTTGAAGAAGAACAATAGTAGTTTGTGGTATGGTACATTAAGGTAAACAAAATGTTTCCACAACTGCCATGCCTATGAGATGTACCATCTTCCTGAAACATTGCACAATTTGCATAGATGGTACATGATTATAGGATGAAAAAGAAAAGATTCAGGTGCTCCTAAATAGAACTCAATTTTAGAATCTTGATGACAAAGGGAAGATGTTGATGGAGGAGCCTCCACCACCTCAAACTTAAGGTCTACATCCAACTACTTTAATTTTTACATTTTTTTTTGTTTTGTTTTTCTTGTTAATTGTTAACTATGTCCAATTTTGTAAAAACACCAATGTGACATTCAAAGTCATGTAAATATTTAAGTCATGTCAATTCAAATCTACTTTCCAATTTTGTAAGGAACATTATCCTTGTTTTTTATTGGCTTAAGAATGAGTTTTCAGTCAGTCGTGGGGGTATGATAAATCCATTTTTACTTAAGCATGATATCATATTTACAATAATGTAATATAATATTGTAGTTCATGCTACGTCATTGTTGATATGATGTATCAAAAGCTATGTAGCCCTATAAATACTAACACTTGGATGTGCAAGAGATAACAATTTCATTTCATCCTTACCCAAATTCTTGCAATTTCATTTTGTAGTTTTAGCAATAGTGTGAATGCCCATAGTGTGGTGTTAAGCAATTGAATGAAGTATTTGTTCAGGTAAATTATACTTGGGCATCGTTTATGATTGGTAATAAAGATGGAGAATGTTTTACATCATTGCAGCATTCCTTAGTTCTTTTGTTCTATTTTTTACTTAGTATAATTTTCTTGTTTTCTTAGTTTAATCATTTACATTCCAAAGCACTTTACTTTTCATGTCCATTAGTTAAGTGGAATGGGTATGAATGGTTTTAAGTGTTAAAGTGTAATCATTTGGTAATCCAATAATGGTTTCACATGATTTGCTTAGTAGTGAACTCACTTGGTAATCTCAGTAACATTTACATGAGCCTAAGGCATGTATGACAAACCAGGACTAGATACTCATCACTATAGGCAATAGTAGATCTACATTACAATCATTATTTAGATTTATATTTCTATGCTTAACTTGCATTATGTTTACAACTAGGAGTGCTAGAATCCCAACAACATCAACATATCTCATGTCTCACTAAGAGTTAAACCATACATTTGAACTTTGCTAACTTAAAGGTGGAAAGACAACAATCATGAACTTAACATCAACTCCTAGTATAATTACATTTTCCATCCATGTATTACTATCTAGTCACATATGAACACTAGTAACTTATATGGGAGAGTGTTGGGATATGCCACCACTAATCACCTAGATAGAAAAGTGAAGAACCAAGTGGAAATAAAAAGGGTGTGGCATCAAGGAGATTTGTGGATTCTCTAAGGATCTTGCTATAACTCTTATCCTATTGTTAAGTTGTATTATTTACTTGAGTTCTAATGAAAAGTAAAATAATGTTCAAAATAAGTGCTACTTTACCATGTCACTTGAAAGACATTACCCATGCCTGAAGGTAGTCCTTTGGTAAGGTTGACAAAGTAAAAACATTGTAGGGGTCCCACTAAAAAGATAGGTTACCCATGCCCAAAGATAGATAGCTTCTCAGAAATCTCAAACCAAGAAAAAGGTGTGCAATTAATAAGCTACTTCCTTAAACTGTATTGCCAAGTATCAATACTTTTTCTAGTAGTGATAGTCTTGTGATTATTAGTTTTGGAATAATGTAAAGAGATGTCACTGCTAAGTAGTATGAAATTGGTTTGGATCTTGGAAGAAAGGGCTAATGATTATTTTAACCATATATTACACACAAGAATTCATTATGCCTATGGTAAGACATCTTACATCCCAATTTCTACAATCCTTTTTAACACCATTTCACCTCACTATTATATATAATCATAATTTGATGGTTTTATATAATATAGTGTCATTTTCCCATTCTAGAAATACTAACATGTGTTTTGCTAGATAAGTATGCTTTACATTCAACTCCTTGAGTGCCTATGGGAACTTGTAGTTGTGGTTATACAAGGGCACCAAGGGCTAAAGCCTACTTTGGGGAGGATCCACTTGGATAACATTTTTATTTCATACATGGTGACTAATTCCACATCATCTTGTGCCTCCAAGATACTTTAACTATTAATTTTTTCTTTCCAAAATTCTCATATTTGATTATACTTTTGACAATTGTCACTAGCATCTCTTATACACCTAATTGATCTTTTTTGCTAAAGATTCCTTCTTTATGATCTTTTATTACTAAGTTTTCATAACTTGAGCATCATCTATGATTAAAGATTCTTTTGACAACTTCTACATCTTTCAAACTCTTCATTTGATTCATTTTTTCACAGGAAATCGCTAAAAAATCAAAATCTTTTGGCGTTGATGTCACATCTATGATGTTATAGGCCCTAAGACATCGTAGCTATGATGTTGCATCTATGATGTCACACTGATAAAATATATAAATATGCATAGTAGTTAGAAAAATATTCATTTTTATAATTTCAAGAAAGGGGAGTTCATGTTATTTTTCTAAGCCTTTGATGCTTGAACTTCCAAGCTCTCTAACTTCCTCATTGTAACTCTGATTCGCATGATTTTTGAACCCTCGTCATCATAGAGTGACCAAGAAGGACACATCATTCTAGTGGATGGAGTAATGTGAAAAGGAATTTGAGACACTCAAATAGAAATTAATGGAAATACCAATCCTTAGAGATTTGGATTGGTCTAAGCCCTTTCACATAATGATAGATGCTTTCAATTATGCACCAGGTATAGTACTAACACAACTTGATGATCAAAAGAGACCATACTACATACACTATACTAGCAGAAGCATCATTGGAGCACAACTTAATTATTTCACCACAGAGAAGGAGCTTATGACTATGGTATATTTGGTAGAAAAATTTAGGCATCATGTGCTTAGGTACCCTATCTATGTCCACACAAACCATAGTGCAATCAAATTTCTAATGAATAAACCAACAATGAATCCTAAAGTGATAAGGTGGCTTGTAATATTACAAGAATTTTACATCACCATGATTGACAAGGGACCAGAGAATGTCATAGTAGATCACTTGTCAAGACTAAGATGGGAATTACTAGAGCAAGAAGAACCATTATCAAACTAGTTTCTTGATGATAATTTATTCATAAAGATAAAAATGGTTGTCAAATCGATAGAGAAATCATGAATCATTGATTATATGACTTCTTTTCTCATACAAGAACTCGTCAAGTGGAATAGAAAATCAAAAGAGCAGTTCCTCTATAAAGTAAAGAGATATATGGAAATAAATGGAAATCTCTACAATATTTGTGCTAATGAACTAGTAAGATTGTGTGTTTTGGAAGAGCACCAACAAAGAATTCTACCAAATGTGCATGAAGGGCCATGCGATGATCATTACATAAGGCACTAGATTGCACTCAAGCTGATGATAGCAGACTAATTTTGGCCTATCATATTCCAAGATGCACACAACTTCATGTAGTCTTATGAGAGATTTTAGTGTGATGAAGCAATAATGGTTAGGAATGAAGGGCCAAAAAAATGGATATAGTAGTTGGAAGCATTTAACATATGGAAAATTAATTTCATGGGGTCCATCACACCAATGTAAAATAAGAAAGCATACATTATAGTGATGATTGATTATTATACTAAATGGGTAGAGGAAAATGTAGTCAAGGATTGTACAGCAAAAATAGCTACTAAATTGTTTCAACAACACGTGATAAATAAATTTGGAATACCCCGAATGCTCATATTAGATAATGGAACACACTTCATAGGTGCTACATTCAAAAAGCTCATACAACAACTTAGGGTGAACCATAAGTTAACTACACCATACCATCCTAAGTGAATGGTCATGTGGAAGTAACTAATTAGGAAGTTACACAAATATTAACTAGAATATTTAGTTGATATAGTAAATCATAGAGCACTAAGCTAAATAATGCTATATGGGTTTATAGGACCACAAGGAAACTTCCCATAGGATATTCAACCTATGAGCTAGTCTATGAAAAACTGGCTATGCTACCGATCCAAGTAGAGCTACAAATATTAGCTACTACTAGTATACTTGACCTAAAATTGATCTTAGAATAGAAATAATGCCTCATGAATCTCAACCTTTTAGAGGAAAATAGAGTTTTAGCCTTGATGAGAAACAAAATATGTAAGAAGTAATCCAAACACATGCATGATGCATGTATCAGAAAACTATCAATCCANGGGCCTTCCCATAAGGTTTGAAACTTAGCCTTTTATAGGACATGACTAGGATTATAGTGTAGGACATGACTAGGATTACCTTATTTCCTAATTGGATTGATAGTTTTCTGATACATGCATCATGCATGTGTTTGGATTACTTCTTACATATTTTGTTTCTCATCAAGGCTAAAACTCTATTTTCCTCTAAAAGGTTGAGATTCATGAGGCATTATTTCTATTCTAAGATCAATTTTAGGTCAAGTATACTAGTAGTAGCTAATATTTGTAGCTCTACTTGGATCGGTAGCATAGCCAGTTTTTCATAGACTAGCTCATAGGTTGAATATCCTATGGGAAGTTTCCTTGTGGTCCTATAAACCCATATAGCATTATTTAGCTTAGTGCTCTACNATTTTCAATGATAGTCATGGGAGTTCTCTATATGATTCTTAGGGACCAAACTAAACATTTTCTTTTCTTATTACCTTTCCACATTCTTTGATATCTTTTCATTCTTCTATACTTTTTTTATCTCTTAATCATTTACTATTCTTTGATATTTTTCAAATTATTTCTCTTTTTTTATATATATAATTACCATCATTTGTCATGTGCTTATTCTTTTTTGATTTTTCCAATAAAGTGTAAGTACTAAAGTGAGATGCAATTCTAATAAGGTGAAGATTTCCCTATATTATCAAACCATGAAGGATTGGTGTTATATATAGTGAGACCACATCATCTGTCCACTCATTTCTAGTAATAAGAGGTTCTTACCATGGCCATAATG
>MNCI01015130.1:0-16496 GCA_015680685.1 Gnetum montanum
TTATTCATAGTGTGTTTTATTAATGATCAAAATTATTCACAAAGACAATGAAAATAAAGTATGAAAAAGATGGTAAGAATTGGGAAAAGATGTAAAGAATGAAAGATGTCAAAGAATGAAAAATCATTAAAGAAGTGAAAAATGTGGAAGAATATCAAAAATTGAAGAAGTGAAAAAGTATAAAAAATGAAAAGGTATTAAAGAATGTGTAAAATGAAAAGAAAATAAAAATTCAGTGAAGTACCTAGGGTTCTAGATTGACACCCCCATGATTGAACTCATGGATGAGTATTCGGAAAATGCGCCTTAGAGCTCCTGGATCATACACTCTAGGTGGTTGACTTTCCATCTTTAGTGATTTAAATTTTCAGTTATTGTCCCATGTAATCTTGATGGTAATGGAATCTTAATCGTTTAAGTTTCTATTTTCTTTTCCTAGCAGTGTATGATCATAGTTTAATATTTTTATTTTTGGATCCTTAGTTGGAGTTATTTTTTAGAATGGGAATTAATAAGTGAATCAAATTATTCCATGCATATTCTGGACAATAAAATGTTCTTAGTTGTTGGCCATGGGATGTCTTTTGGGTTACTAGTCCCTACACTTTCTTGTGCACACTTTTATTTTTCATTGTTGTTGTGGACTGGTATGATAACTGTGTTGACATTCTAGAAGGTTGGTCCACAATTGCACCCTTGTTTATCAATAGTACTGCATAGAATCTGCTATGTATGTATGGCCATGTGCTTGTCTTCCTTAGAGATTTCAATAGATAAATCTCTCATACTTCGCTTAACATCAACTATGATAAGCCATGTCCTTCCCATGTGATGAGTCATCATTGTGTTAGTCCCAATATTGGATACCTGATATCAAGGCTTCGATATCAGATACATGATATCGAGTTCCAAGAAACGATGTTGGATATCTAATATCATCTCTTTCATGCTAGCCTATAAATACAACACTTGGGTGCATGGTTGGGAGAGAGTTTTAGTTGTCAATTTTGATAGTCTTTCTTGGATTTCTAAATTCAAGTTTTGTTAGTCCCAGTGCATGCCCATGGTGTGATGTTTGTGATTATACGACAAGTTACATGATTGGAAATAAAGATTGTGATTGAAACACCACAAAATTTTAGGTCTTGGCATCTTGTTTACAAATTTGGTTAAGTGTCCAAATAGTGTCTATCATTCTGACTACACTTCCATTGTGCCTATTGTCCATTGTATACCTTCTAAGACCCTTTTGAAGTTAACTATGTCCTCATTTGGGATAGTGTTCCATTTCTCTCTCATGTTTCTAGCATTTTCTTGCATTTTTCTTGTGTCTTTTCACACTTTTTCACATGTCGTCATGCTGTACTACGCTTGGGTGGTAGTCTCTATGGGTTAACACTCTTATTTCAGTCTAAACCCTTAGCTCCATTCACCCCCATTTCGTTGCTACGCTCTACACTTAGCACCACGAAACACTGCTTTGACACTTAGCATCATTTCACGTTACTTAGATTTGCATTTTGGCTAACCACGCCACCCCCTGGTTGCACCCACCACCCCGATTGCAAATGGCAAAGTCCCTATTTGATTGACAAGACTATTTAGGACAATCCACCTCTGTTTGCAGCAAGGCCCTCATGCATAGGTGGGGTTGAGGCTATGCGTTCGTTGACCCCTCAATGATTCTAGCTACCAATGTTTTCAGTCATTACAGCTTTTTGGCACTAGAAGGAGGGCCTCACCATTTCCTTCTACATTTTCTGATTAGCCTTAACCAAAAATTTAGATGCTCTAGAGAGTGTAACAAGTTCTCAGAGCATAGCAAGCTCCAGCGTAGCGAGTGTAGCACCAAAGTTAACCATTTTCAGCAGTTTTCATACTTAGCATTTTTTTTTTGCATTTTTATACTAAGCATTTTTTCTGCATTTTCATACTTAGCATTTTTTTTTGCATTTTTACACTTAGCATTTTTTCTGCATTTTCATACTTAGCCAAATTTTCTATACTTTTACACTTAGTTAATTTTTTTCAGTTTCCATACTTAGTCATTTTTCTGCATTTTTACACTTAGTCATTTTTCTAAATTTTTATACTTAGCCATTTTTCTATTATCGGTAGACTTAGTCATTTTTCTGTAGTTTTCAAAGTTAGCCTTTTTTTTTTTTGCAAACAACAACTCTTACAACTCAATCTGTGAACATGAATCTAGATCAACCTTCCACGTTAGTGTCTAAACACATTTGACACCAAGATCCACCCAAAGCATGCTGCACTAAGCCATGAAAAATACAATTTTGTTTGTGCTGAAATCTAAGTAGGATTACTAGTGGATCACCTCAACCTAGAGGCAAAACAAGACTACGAATGAGTCCATTGGGAGGGACAAGAGTACAACCCCTCCTTGTTTAACATAATCCCACTCATGGGGTCTTATCACTAGCTATTGTTCCAACTCATCCATGCAAACGAGAATGATGAAGGAACAACCTATGAGAAAGCCTCATAGGAGGAAGAAGATGAGTTCAAGGCCTACTTCAAACGTAAGAGCCCCATTTACACCATCTTCCAAAAACCACTCCCTAGTACAGCCACTCCTTAGTTTAGTCTACCCATCCTCTTCGAGATGGTGACTATGCCAATTCAACCTTCCTTACAAGCTACCATTGCATTTGCCCAACCCTATGCTCATGCAAGGGCCACCTCCTAGCCATAGATGATTTAGGCATCCCACATTCTGCTTGTCTCATCGACGTCCATAGCATCCATCCAACCCACTCATGTGTGGCCTACCTTGGTCACCATGTCCATCGCTCAGCTGATGCATCAACTAAACCCATCCACTATGATGTTAAACTGGCAATGACCATATGCTACAACGTTAAACTGGCAACGCCCATCCACTACAATGTTAAATTGACAAACTTCACAACCAACAATCTGACCCTAAACCATACAACCAACATAATCCTAGCTAATACAACTGGCTAGCACATCCCCAAGCTTGGATTAGGCATTCTAGTTGATCCAAGGCTTGACTGAGGAGATCAACTGACTTAAGGCTACCTCCTCCAACATTGTCAAGGTGGTGGACTTCTACCAAGATGATCCCATAAGTCCTACAGTACCACCTCTAACTCTTGGTCATATTTTGATTCAAGTGCCTGCTCTATCAAGCCTAGCCACACACCATCATGCGTGTGTTCCCCATGTCACTCATTGGCAAGGCCCTAGACTGGTATTGCATGCTACCTAAGGCCTTAATATCTTCTTTGGAGGATCTCATAAGCTAGTTTGTGACACGCTTCAAGTAAAACCTAAAGCTTAAAGAAACCCTCAACTAGATCATGTAGGTCAAGCAAGAGCCCCTAGAGCCTGTGCCAAAATTCCTCCAATGCTGGAATGCTACATTGAGTGAAATTCATGAACCCCTAGCAGAGACACACCTACTGGCCATCTTCAAGGGTGTAGTGAATGACTTCATCAAGTCCAAATTGTATTACTTGGCCCCAAAGTCTCTTAGCCAAGCCTTTTCCCAAACAAAGGGCATAAAGGAGGCAGCCCAAGCTAGTAATGACCCAGCCTACGTGGCCTATAGAAACCAACATGTACATAAGCAAAATGAATAGTGGAAATAGTGGTCGGAAGCACAAAAGTAACCAACTAGGTCCCAATGGCTAAGTAGCCCAAGGCCCCAGCTCACAAAGCTACCAACTCTGGTACCAACTTACCTACATTGGTAGGGGCCACTCAAGGTCCAAGTTTGAGACCAAGGATTTCTGAAAGTATACACCACTACCGATGGAACCCTCTAAATTTCTAGAGAAACTCTTGAAAGTTGGGCAAATCCAACACAAACAAGTATCAGAAATTGCCTGCCAACGACATGAAAAGTACTGCAAACTACTAAGGAACCCCACCTCAATAGTATCGAATGAGCCCTCAATCCCACAACATTTCAAGCTAGACCAATACTATCATTACCACCAGATGTATGGTCATAGTACGAACAACAATTGTGCTTTGCAGGACAACCTACAAATAATGATAGAATGGAGCCAACTAGTGCTCGACGCAATGAGCCAATCCAATGCAGATGACATCCCTTACGTCATAAACTCTAGCAGCATAGGTGGAAAGTCTAAACTTGTGTAACAACCTTTTGTGAATTGTGTGCCTCCTAGCAATGTAAGGATCCCCTCAGCCTCCACAAGCAAGAGGCCTCCCTTTGTTATCAAAGTGCCACTTGAGCACCCACAACACCCTTTGTGGTCAAGGTCCCATAGCAACCATCCGCTAAGACATTAAACTAACATGATGCAGTAACAACAACCACTAAGAAACCTTTCATCATCAAGGTGCCACAACAAGTTGGCCCTGCAACAACTCCTAAGCCACCATTTTTCATAAGGATGCCACAACGTGATGGCCCCTCACCTACCTAAAGCCTAATAGTGGGCAATGTCTCGATCCCTCCTCCTTCAAGGGTCAATCCCACTAGCAACTAGGGTAGGCCTACCAAATCGCAACGCAAGAGGACAAATAAGCACCTCGCAACCCCCATGGCCAAAGCAAAGGCCATAACCAACAAGCAACAACTGAGCACTAGGGCCCCTACCCCCAAGCAAGGCAAGCAACCCAAGTTCAAGTCCCCTCCATGAGAGATTTGTCTCTTAAGCTACATGGAGGAAGTTAAGGCCAACACAAAGACCGATGACAAAGACTTTGTAGTTGCACTAACCCAAGTGAAACAAACGCTCAAGCAAAAGAACACAACATTAAGCTTGTACGACCTGGTCATGACCTCATCTACTCACTGCTAAGCATTGGTCTGGATGTTGGCCTTCATTCCTATTATGGAGGACATCCCTATAGATGGGAACACCATCCATGCAATGATGTTGCCACCTACACCACAGGAATCAAGTTCAACATCCCTAACATTTTGCGATGATGTAGACAAGGTCAACTACAAACAAGGAGAGGGTACTACAGCTCCACTGTCCATTAGCATACATGTTGGGCAATGCACCATTTGTAAAGTGCATGTTGATGATGGTGCAACAACAAACGTAGTCATGTACTCTATCATCGATAAGCTAGGCCTGGCAGATGAAATTAGGCCAACCAAAACTGCATGTCTAAAATCCTTCAATGAATTATGCATCACCATTAGGAGTACAATCAACTTAGCCTTCGTGGCAGGAGAGCAATTCCTTACTAGTTTAGATTTCACTGTTATAGAGGATATGCCATGCTTCAACCTGATCCTAGGAAAGCCTTGGCTAGCCTAACTATGGGTTGTCTCCTCTTCCATCCATCAAGAAATCCACCTTTTATACGAAAGTGGTCAAGTTATCATCTATGGTGATAATGTCCCCCCTCTGGCTACCCACAACATAGACATGGAGTAAGTGTTGGAGGTGGATTTTCTTAGTGGTACACCTGTGGCAACCAAAAAAACACCTAAGGCTAACACACCCAAATGAGTGGTTGAAGCCAATAGCCTCGTAGAGGATCGTAAGCCTTGTGTGCCCCCTAATCCACACCCGATTGGGAAGCAACTATGTGACCAAGAATTTTCCTTGGCCAAAAACATGCTAAGCGCTTGCTTACTCCTTACCTTCACAAGCCATGCATTTTTGATTTTTTCTTGCATTGCATTTATTCATGCATTTACATTTCACCTACTTGCCTAGTTTACACACTACTTCACTTTGTTTATGCATTTCTACTTTGTTTACACATTCATCCACTTAGCTTACACATTGCATTTGAAAAACATCAAAAAACATATAAAAAAACATAAAACAATAAAAACACATGGTCCAAAAGGCTGTAAACTAGCCCACGGCCTAGAACAGCCTAGAATTATTGATTTTTGCATTGCTTTCTTTTCATTTGTACATTTTAGCTCGGTTTACGATAGGTGCTACTTGATGTTGTTGTTTTTTTTTCTAGTCGATTTTTGTAGGATCTTGTAAGCACATAGCATGATTACACATGTAGCATCGCACCTCACATAAGCAAGGTAAGGACTTGTCTACCATGATGCAAAAAATTGGCATAGATAGTCTACTATAACTATAAACTGGCATAGCACGTCTTTGGGCTACAACATTAAACTGGCATCCACAGCTTGTTCTTGGGTCATGATGTTAAATTGGCATAACAGCTTGTTTGCTATGACATTAAACTGACACATAGTAGTCTGTTAGGACTATAAATTGGCACTCCACGATCTACCAGGACCTTAAACTAGGTTCTCACACTCACAGCATCATCGCCTCCCACCATTCTATTAATCTTTTGGAGCACCTACCATTGGTGCGGCCTTTGGAGAACTTGCAACATCATCACTTGGCACTTTCACTGACTTCTTGAGCACTTACAATTGGCACAACATTTGAAACATTTGTAACATCTTTATATCCAACACTTTCAACATCTTTAGATCTAACATTTACATTTTCATTTCATGTTGTGTGATTTTCTTGTCTTCTCAGACTTGTGTTTGCAAGATGAAGCCCTAGAGGCTGTTGTGCAAAGACACATCTTATCGCACCGACAAATCGCCACATCACTTTGATGTGCATGATTGGACTAGTTAAGCCACTCAAGAGTGTACATCCCCCTCATACCATTATAGTTTAGGCACATCCACTCCTTCATCCCAATAGCCTCTATTCCCTTGCATACTCATGATTGCACATTCCTATGATGCATATGGCATTCCCCTCACATCAATCATAGAATCCATGGTAGACGTAACATAGCTCGTCCCATGGGGAGCCTATGTTGGTTGGTTAAGGCCCAAGTAGATGTAATGTAACTTATCTCGAGGAGGAAACACCTATCCTACATATGTGATGTGGTTGCACAGACGTGATGCGATTGCACAGACGTAATGTGGTTGCATCAAAATAAAGTCCATCTACTCGATGGCCCACACCTTCTAGCTAGCAATTAGTAGTAAGCTGAACCCAATGAGGGTTCGCCTCGCAGCAAAGTAAAGAAAAAAAGTAAAACAAAAAAAGAAAAGAAAAGAAAAGATCAAAAAAGAAAAAAAGAAGAGAATGGGGAAAAGCACATCCCTAAGAAAATTGATAACACTGTAGCTTCACAACCAGCCTAGCCTTGGATTGACTTTAACTCTCTCATAAGCACTCCGACGAGAGGTCAACATTTCAAGGGTAAGCCACTTCATGCCATGGTCACTATTAGCCATGCTAAATTTGCATCTTTCATCCAGATACACTATTTTCATTTTATTTCCTTTTCTTGCATTTCATCTCCTTAGCACATTGCGCACACACTTTGCCCCAACATACCCTTATCCATAACACTCTTGAGCATGGTGAAATGACAACCAATCTGGTATTGACGAGCGATGTTGGTGTCATGTCTACTATGGTGTTTTGTAATTCTTTGTCGACATCTCTCGGGTCACTTCTCCATATGTCAACAAAGAGGGGCTATTGAAAAATCACAAATTTTTTGATGTTGGCATCTCGACTGCAAATTTGGCTAAGTGTCAAAATGGTGCCACTTTGCCCAAATTTTAGTAAGTGTTGAGTGTAGTCAGGTCCAACTGCCAGATATGCAAAATTTTTCTAAGTGTCAAAACTTGGAAAATTTTTTAAGTGTTGGTGCTATGCTCCCTAGCGTAGCATGCATTAAGGCCTATTTTACAAAATTTTCTAAGTGACAACAACAGTTGCATGAATTTTTTTTCTAAGTGTTCTGCTACGCTCTCACTATGCCTACTATGCTCTAGAACATAGCTAGCATAACACACTTTTCAGTGGCAAGTTTTACCTAAGTGTCAATCCAGAAGCTGTCAAGTTAGCTTAGCATGAAAGAGGCATTTGGTAGATTTTCTAACTCTTAAGGCTACCCCTCCTACTACGCTCCAGAGCATAGCTAGCATAATAACAAGGATTGCAATTTTTACCAAATTCTTCTAAGTGTCCATGCTACGTCTTATTTTTAGGGAGCATCCCGTGTCCCACATGTAACATGGGACAAGAGTAATAGCCAGCGTCCTGTGTCCCACATATAACATGGAACTAGCGTAGCTGCCAGAGTTAGAAAATTTTCAAACTCTTTTTGGTTACCTCCGAACTTAGAAATTTTTTCTCAATTTTTTCTGGTGGTCCCACCTATTTCATTGCCACGTGGTACCCAATCCACATTTTGGGCTAACCCTAGCCCTATAAATACCCCATGCACCCCAATGTTTTAGGGGGTTGAATTCCATTTTTACTAGTGGGGTAGTTCGCACTTTCGTTTGGCATTAGGCATTTTGACATCTTGGCACTTAGCTCCATGGGCAAACGAGACCCAAAGCACACCACATTGGCAAAGAGGCAACCTTGCACCACACGATACACCACAACCCCATTGCAACCTTGTAGTGCATAGTACACCATAGGTTTGTTGCAACTCTATAGAACACTGCATGCTACACCACGGTGGTGAACCCGACAAGCACCATTCATCATAGTGAGCACTAGACTTCATGACCCAACACCACTAAGACTGTGAATGTGCTTCCACTATGCTTATTATTCACTATATAACTTCTAAGACCCTTTTGGATTTAACTACATCCTCATTTGGGGTGGTGTTCCATTTCTCTCTCCTATTTCTAGCATTTTCTTACATTTTTCTTGTGTCTTTTCGCACTTTTTTATGTGTCATCACGTTGTAGTATGCTTGGGTGGTAGTCTTCATGGGTTAACACCCTCATTTTGATCAAAACCCTTAGCTCCACTCAACCTCATTTCATTGTTACACTCTACACTTACCACCATGAAACACCACTTTGACACTTAGCACCATTTCATGTCACTCAGATTTGCATTTGGGCTAACCACACCATCCCCTGGTTGCACCCACCACCCCGATTACAATCGGAAAAGTTCCTATTTGATCAACAAGACCATTTAGGGTGCTCCGCCTTTGTTTCCAGCAAGGCCCTCATGTGGAGGTAGGGTTAAGGCTATGCATCCGTTGACCCCTTAGTGGTTCTAACCATCGACGTTTTCAATCGTTACAGTGATTACTTCTATCATTGTAGCATCCGCTTAGATCGTTATTACTTTCAATTGTTAATTATTTAATTATTTACTATTCCCTTAGTTAATGTTTTCATTTATTGCTCTATACAATTCCTATCATTAAGTGCAATGAGTATGCCTAATCACATGCGCTTAAGTGTAATTACTTGGTAACCCGGCAATGTATTGTTTGGAAAACCTAGTGATGTACACTTGGCAATTCCAGTTGTGGCTATATGAAGTCCAAGGCATGTGCAGACACTTTGAAATGGATATTCATCACACATAGGCTAGTCTAAGTTTTACTTTCTATTGCTCATTAGCTTAATTAATTATCTCTTTATTGTCATTAGCAGCATTATAGGACTAGGCAATGCCACATGCCTAACTTTGAACTAAATCATACAAAGTGACAAAGTTAACACTAGTGCAAGTGGGAAGATAGTGAAATGTGGTCAAAGCATAATGATTTAAATACACAACTAGTCATATCCATAGAATTTGATTAGATCATGTGTGAATGCTTGTGATTCGTATGGTTGGACATAGGGGTACCTCATCGCTTCTCATTGACACCATTGCCAGGGATAGTGCTAGTTATCTAGATTAGCTATATTATACACAATCACTCTAAATGCATTAACAATATATCTTTTAGAATACATTAAATCACACACACCATAAATCAACAATAATGTCTCTCTCACAAGGAAGTGATAATGCATTACATAGCGAAAGCATTCATTAGAGAAATAGCAAGATATACAAGGAAGAATATTGGAGTAACCAACCTTATGAAAGGATTTCATATGTTCATGACCACCCTAATGACACTCAAGGACTACATTCATCTAAGACAGATAATCCTAGAAGGAGATGAAGTAAGTTCTAGATATGGGAAGGCCTCAAGGGCTAAGACCTCCTCAAAACCTAGACAAGATAAATCAAGGGACCATTAAAAACACTATAGAAGCCATGTTGATCTTTCCAATTCCTCATCTTCCTCTCCCTTTCAATGTCTAGTTCTGATGATGATGAACATAGGTATAAAGATAAAGCTCCACTAAAGGGTTGGAATAAAAATAAATTTTGAACCTACAAAACACTCAAGGTCATCAGTGTGAACATAAGCAAAATCATCACAATCAACCATGTAGAAACTCTTATTACAACATGACCAATGACAATGAACCTTCATTGGCCACTAATTGCATGATGAAGATAACAGAGGCAATTAAGATCTCTTGTAGGCATCATAAGGAGAGTTGCCTACTTAGGCTTGATATGAATAATATCCCTAAATTTGCAAGAGGCTATGATTTGGATTCACAACATCATTTACAAGCCTTCCATGATGCCTGTCTATTACAACATTGAAAATGGATGTCAAAAGCTTAAGCTCTTTCCTAGGACACTAATCGATAGAGCCAAAGTGTGGTATTGATCGTTGAAACCAAATTCAATTCGACGATGGTCCACAATGTTGGAACTCTTCAATGAAAAATACCAAACCTATGGGAGGGTGTCCAATATGAGGAGATAGATCCAAGGATGGAGACAAGAACAACATGAACCCTTGGACATGGTCTTAGATAGATATTATTCCCTATTGAATAGATTCCTAGGCCATGGTTTCTCTGAGGAAAGGTAACTTTTTGACATCATAGATGGGCTATGTAATGAAACAAGAGAGACCCTTGGGATGTATGCCCCAAGTAAATTATATGAGCTACAAACCCATCATATCCACAAGCTAATCGAGCATGTGGAAAAAGAAGAAGGGGAAATATGCAAATGGAAGAATGTCAAGAAATATTAGTGGGACCCATCTCTTCAACAAAAGGAGGTCCATATTTATGGTAAGGAGAAAAAACACTCTCGATAAGGTGATTCCACAACAAACCTTGCCAATATAGAAGTCTATTGATGAACTTGAAGTAAAGTTTAATAGGATGTGCAAATGGATATATGAAAATGTTACAACTCTCGTTGAGACGATTGAGGAGAGGAAAATGTGAAAAAAGCCAGGTAATCATAATAAATAGAGGATATAGAACTAAGAAAAAATTAGAAACACTTTTTGGCAAATAGGAAAAATAGCTGAAGAAAGTGAGGCTATAGACGCAACCACAAATAAAGATGATGAATGTGACCTATGCATATATGACCACCCGAAGGACCATTGTCCAGTCCCATCACATCTATATGAGTATTGGCATTTTTCATTAAACCCAAAATTTTTACAAAAGCACAAGTCCAAGAGATTTTCTTTTCCACACAGTAATTATCAATAGCCCCACAACCAATTGTACCATCCTAGGGGGACTTATTACCAGCCTCAACATGGTCCTCAACCACAGTGGCAACAACCACAATTGTGGCAAAGGCCACCACCAAATGAATCCTATCCTTACTATCTACTAAAATTGCATGAATATTATGTTCAACACCCTATTTCTCCAACTAGTTCTACATCCTTTACTTCAAATTACCACTATCACTCTCTCAAGTACCATCAACCCATGACATCCCTCGAGGGATCACCACCTCACACCTCTTACCATCCATCCTATCCTCAATATTCTCATACTCCACCTCATTATACACCACTGTTAGCAACATAGGAAGATTTGGCATCACAATATCAACAAACAAATTGTACTAACCTAAATTGTCGGTGTAAGGCTGGAAGGGAAACAGACATCGAGAGATCTTCGGGTAGCAACAACTGACCTTGCCTTTGCCCGAGGGCAAGCTGGAAAAGTAAATGAAGGTAGAGTGCCTTGGATGGTTTGCACACAAATCAACCAAGGACTTCCCCGAGCGTAAGCTACAACTAGCGTTGGAGTTATCGTAAACAGGATGTAAACGGAATGCAAACAACGATACGAAATGTAAACAAAGTGTACTGAATTATGAATAAAGCATGAACAAAGTTATATTTTTAAAAAAGCATAAACAGAACTAAACAATGCAAATGGGAGGTAATAATGAAACTGTATTGTATTGTTCAAACAGGAATATGCACCAGTTAAAGCGTAGTTGCACACGTGTGGATGGCAAGTCAAACGTCTAGCCTTGGAATGATATGATGCGATGATGTGACGATGAAATGGGATGAACGCGAGAAATACTTGGAAGCCAATAATTAGGTTTGCTAAGTGCCCAAGGATTGCAGATTCTATCTTTTCTTAGAATTACCAATCTCTCCAATTGCCCTCCCTTCTAATCTTCTTCTCCTTCTTGCCTTCTTTGCCTCCCCCTGTTTATGTGAATTGACAGGGTATTTATAGGGTTGGGCCGGGCTCCAGCACAGAATTCCAGAATGGAATCAACGGCTAAGAGATGAGAGGAAAGTGGATCTGGTAACATGTGTCCAATGGAAAGTTGTGCTTGGGTTGGATGTGTGCCGACGAGAGTTGGATGTGTGTCGGACAGTTGTGCACAAGTTGGATGTGTGTCAGTAAGCTACGTTCTTGACCAGGTACATTGCATTTTACAATTTATGGGTTATTCAAGCCCATGAAAGTACATTTAATTTAAACATGAGGGCCTAATGTGCCCACATATGTCGATTTACAATGAAATGTACAATAAGAGAAATTTGACCCCCGTTTGCGTGAAACTTCTTTGTTTCTGAGTCTTTCTGAAATTTTCTGGAATGTTCTAAAAGTTACTGATGCTGATAATTCTCTGCCATTTTCTGAAATATTTCTGGAATTTTCTGGAAGTTGATGAATAGTATTCGTGCAATGAATAATGTTTTACGCAGTGAATAGTATTCATGCAATGAATAGTATTTTACGTAGTGAATAGTGATTACGCATCCTTACGCTTTGAAGCATAAGAAAATGTAGCTGCAGCGTAATCAACTGAAAATACCTCATTTAAGGCCCGAATTTTGATCTTCTGGAGGCTGGGAACCGCTAATGTTGAGAAATTTTTGGAGGTTGCTGATGCTGATAATTCTCTACCATTTTTTGAAATATTTCTGGAATTTTCTAGAAGTTGATGAATAGTTTTCGTGCGATGAATAGTGTTTTACGCAGTGAATAGTATTCACGTGATGAATAGTGTTTTACGCATATGAATAGTGATTATGCATCGTTACGCTCTGCAGCGTAAGAAAATGTAGCCATAGCGTAATCAACTGAAAATACCTCATTTAAGGCTCGAATTTTGATTTTTTTGAAGGCTAGGAGCTGCTGGGGACCTTGGCGAAGGTCATGGGGGGTCCTTGTGCTTGATTTCAGTCTGTTTTGACTCAGTTTCAGGGCCCCAAACATTGGTGACGCTAATCCTTACATTGTACAACATAAATAAAATGCGAGCACATTGTACTTAGCCAAAATTGCACTTTTTGACCTTGAAATGGATGATTCTTGACACTGAGACTTGTTGTCGTGATTTGTGGGCCCTAGGGGGACCTTGCTTGCTCCATGGTGGGCGGCTTGAAGCCATTTCAGAGGCTCTAAAGTTGTTTGGAAGTGTTGTCAAAATTTTTGTGGTGTTTCATTGGTCCCTCTTTGTTGACGCTTGGAGGAATCCACCTGAGAGGCATCGACAAAGAAGTGCAAAACACAATGAACAACAAAACATCAAACATAAACCATCAGCCCTTGGACGAATGTCATCGCACCATTTTCAAAAGTACATGGGATTGGGAAAATGCAGTTTGAGATGCAAGGGGAGGGGATTGGTTGTGTAACAAGGGAAGCTAGAAAATTGTTGTTGGAATTTATGGAGAGGAAAGCTTCCTCATGAACTAGTTATGTCACTGGTTCTTGTCAACAACCGGGTTTTCAGCAGACTCAGAACCAAGACATAGGAGGTGCGTTCTTTGGAGAAACGGGACTCTTATAGGGTGTTTACAAGGCCCGTTGTAAACAGCCAAAGCCACGCGATGATGTGCAGCATGGTCTCTTTGAGACACAAGTGTAACTATTTTTCAAGACAATTGCCTTCTCTCCTGGGGCTTGTATGAGAATGGCCAATAGTCTTTTGTTTATGATGTCAACGGGGTCTTGAAGATCTTTTCTGTGCATTTTGCTCTTTGACTTTTTTTTTGTTTCTGGTCTTTTTGAAAGAGCTTTCTTTTTGTGTCATGCTTGTGTATGAGCACTTGCATTTTGCATCATGTACTATGTATTGTGTTTTGCGTCGCAACTGCTTAGAGAGCTACAGTATGCAACAGTGTATCAAGAGTTTTGAGATGAGTGGAACATATCAAGGGGGATGTAATTAAATAGGCTAAGGGGAGCATGATTGGGAAATAGGGGATGCATCAGGAGTCGGGAATGTACTTATGAATGGATTGATTAATCCAGTCGCATGCGTCAGGAAAAATGTGATACCTTGTCATCATGATGAAGTGCATCTATGCACGAATGCCTCAGAAGTGTCATCCTGCAAACACAACTCCAAGAAGACAAGAAAACCACAAATGAAACAATCAGCTAAAGACTTTAAACAAGGAGATGGAGTCACAATGTGCAGCTTTCAAAGCAAACAGAATCATGAATAACATTAGTTTCATTAAGCCCCATGAGATGAATGATGCAACAAGTCTTTGTGGAACAGGAACAGCCAACTGCAACAACAGATCTATTCAAGTTTTTCCTGGTCGTCGATGATGTCACTAGTTTATAGTCTTAGCAGATTGTCATGGATTAGTTTCACGTCATAACCCCTTGGACGATGCCAGTTTAGCATCGAAGCAGATGGTGCATTGCTAGTTTATAGTCATAACGGACTATGAAGAGGCAAACTAGTTTATAGTATTAGTGGACTCTGGATGCTAGTTTCATGTCATGGCAGACGGATGTAGCAGTTTAGTGTCATACTGGACATGTCTCTGTGGTATCAGTTTTAAGTCATGATCCAAGACTATTCTGTGGTATTAGTTTTAAGTCATGATCCAGGACCTTTCTGTGGTATCAGTTTTAAGTCATGATCCAGGACTGTTATGTGGTATCAGTTTTAAGTCATGATCCAAGACTATTCTGTGGTATCAGTTTTAAGTCATGATCCAGGACCGTTCTGTGGTATCAATTTTAAGTCATGATCCAGGACTGTTCTGTGGTATCAGTTTTAAGTCATGATCCAGGACTGTTCTGTGGTATCAGTTTTAAGTCATGATCCAGGACTGTTCTGTGGTATCAGTTTTAAGTCATGATCCAGGACTGTTCTGTGGTATCAATTTTAAGTCATGATCCAGGACTGTTCTGTGGTATTAGTTTTAAGTCATGATCCACGACCATTTTGTGGTATCAGTTTTAAGCCATGATCCAGGACTGTTCTGTGGTATCAGTTTTAAGTCATGATCTAGGACTGTTCTGTGGTATCAGTTTTAAGCCATGATCCAGGACTATTTTGTGTATCAGTTTTAAGTCATGATCCAGGACCATTTTGTGGTATCAGTTTTAAGTCATGATCCAGGACCGTTCTATGGTATCAATCTTAAGTCATGATTCAGGACCGTTCTGTGGTATCAGTTTTAAGTCATGATCCAGGACTGTTCTGTGGTATTAGTTTTAAGTCATGATCTAGGACTGTTCTGTGGTATCAGTTTTAAGTCATGATCCAGGACTGTTCTGTGGTATCAGTTTTAAGTCATGATCCAGGACTATTCTGTGGTATCAGTTTTAAGTCATGATCCAGGACTGTTATGTACCTCAAGTTTGTCAAACATAGTACCTCTTCAAGTACAAGTGGTTTGTAGGATTGGCGAACTCATTTCCATCCATGTCAGCAAGTTTGAATGCTCCATTGTTGTAGGCTTTGGTGACTAAATAAGGCCCTTCCCAGTTGGCTGAGAATTTACTTGGATGTTCTCGAGCGGCCTTAAGGACTAGATCTCCTTCTTTAATCGGGCGTTTGTGGAGATCATGCTTGTGCCTTTGTCTCTGCTGTTTTTGGTACCATTCAATTTGATCAAGAGTTCGTATACGTTCCTCCTCTACTGTGTTGAGGTCAGCAATGCACAATTCATTATTTTGGCTTTCATCGAGGAGACCGGAGAGAGTTATTTGCAATGAGGGAACCTGCAATTCTAAAGGTAAAACAGCCTCAGATCCGTATACAAGACTATATGGAGTTTTACCTGTGGATGTTCGATGTGTCATTCTATAAGCTCACAAAGCGTAGACTAATTGTTCATGCCATCGTTTCTTGCTCTAATTCAGCATCTTTTTGAGCACCATGATGACAGTTTTATTTGTAGCCTCTGCTTGACCGTTGCTTTGTGGGTAGTAAGGTGATGAAAATGCATGTTTAATGCCTAGACTTTCACAAAAGCTTTTGGTATCTGCGCTGCTGAATTGTGGTCCATTGTCGGTGATGTGGTCATTGGAATACCAAAATGAGTTATAATATTTTCCATTATAAAGGTGTAAACATGCTTTGACGTGGTCTTCCTAAGAGGAATAGCTTCTACCC
>MNCI01015132.1:0-19985 GCA_015680685.1 Gnetum montanum
AGGGCAAAACCCCTGCATTCTCCTGCAACGTGATTCTTGCAAAAAAAGAAAGACATCCCTCCGGACTGTGCTGAAAATTTCTTTTAGCAATTTCATTCCGTTCCTCCTTTTGCGTACAGTGGCTGAATGGTTTTGCGTTTTTTCTTGTTGTCAAACATTATCCAAGCCTTACCAGTAATTTTGATTTTTCTGACATATCAGTAAACGCCATCGGTTAGTTTAACTTTTCCACTACCCTCCATCTTCCAAAGGAGCATGATGAATTTTTCCTGATTGTTTGAAATACTCTATCTTGTCATAAGAAAACTTCAAGTATTGATATCATTAGGCATAACCATTATATATATTTTTTCTTGAATATCCTTATGACCCTTGCTGCTCCATGAAATGGCTAAAGTGCCAACACAATACTAACCCTTTTTCTTAACTTTTGGACATTACCAAAAAGGAGGAGATTATGGACCTTTTAGTTTTGGTATGTCAAAATGTTAGGAAAAATGGAAGAAAATTTTGTTTGCATATATGTGATTTTTTGTCATTGTAGGACAAGATTAAGCATGGCTATGGATAAGGAACAATGCATTTAAAAGATAAAGAAAGTGGAAGAAAGACATCTCTAGGAAACAACAGAAGTCGTGACAGAATTGAAGTAATATCAGGCAAATATTTCTTCAAGGAATAACAGACATCTTTCTCCAAGTAAAGACATCTTCATCACAAAAAGACATCTTCATTGAATAAATGCTAATACTAGAAAGAAGTCTTCCACAAGATGAAGACATCTTCTAGAATGGAGACTTTAGAAAGACACATTTCATGAAACAAAGACATATTTCTAGAATTGAAAGCAAATTTAGAGAGATTTCTCAAGCATGAAGAAGATGTCTCCCATAATAGTTAATGACCATTGGCTAGCTGGTGCATAAATTCCAAGATGGATTTAGAAACATGATAGCTATAAGAAGATTTGATGTGCATTGGAAAATATGCAAGACCTATTTGTATTCATTGTATAATCAGTTGTAATCATTGAATTCTATGTTTCTCTTCATTATCTTATTATTTTGGCATTGTAAAGTTTGTTGTACCTAATTGTACAAGGATTAGCAAACCAAGTTGCAATTCTCCCTTCTAATTCTTATTCTTGTTACCCTTCAGGGTTGATGTGCTTGGGCTTGTTGGGATCCTATGGGATTGAGTTATTGGTGTTACAGTACAACACTCCAGTGCAATAATCAAGATTATAAAGGTTGTGGAAGCCTTGAAACCACATTTGCAAGCTTGATGGGACATTACGGGGCTAAGTGATTGATGCTACAGTACAAAAATTTGGAGTGAGGTTTGAAGACTATAAAGGATGTGGACCCTTCAACCACATTTTAAGATCAACAAATTCCAAAGGTGTGCTTGCAATCTTCCCTTTGAGTGTGGAGTACCCAAGCTAGGAAACTACATAAATTCATGTGTGCTTTGTTTCATAAAGGTTTGATTTAAGGAACTTATTCATCCCTCCCTTCTATGTTCTAATATCCACATTAATTTGATATAACATGAACAACATAAAGTATTATACTTATTTCATGTTCAAATGGTGTTATGATGATCCAAAGCCTAGTTCTTAAAATGTTAATAAATGATTATTAAAATCATATTGAAACATACATATAGATCCAAGCATGATGCTAAGTGCAAAAGTAATGAAAACATAAATATACATAGAAATGACCTTAGAAATGTAAAGAAAGCATGCAAATAAAACTATATACACATGTAATTCATTGAAAATAAGAAGAAGGTATGTAACTAAGGATATACTAGATGTCCAAAAGGGATACCAAAATAGAAATCCTTTAAATAAATACATTAAATTTTTTATATAATTTATCTCCTTGTAAATTTAAGAATTTATAAACATTAGGATCAATGACATTTGTAACTTAATATGAACTTAACCACATAGGAGAAAACATTATTCGTAGACCTATTAAACAAGATGTTTTATTTCTCTTAAGAACTAGATCACCTTCCTTAAAACATTTTGCTTCATATTTCTTATCAAATTATCTTTTGATTATTTATTGATGATTAAAGAAACTTTCAACTGATTTAAACCTTTTAAGCTCTAAATTCAAAATGTTTCATGTTTGTGAAATTAATGTTCATTAGATGGTAGATATTATAAGAAAAATTGATATGTTAAAATTTCTAGATTTATTGGTAAAATTGGTTCTTGTTCATACACGAGAAGATATTATGTAGTTTTGATTGTCTCTTTATAATGAATTTGATCAACCCATACTATCAATTTTAAGTAATCATGTTGTGTACTAGGATTTTGAGTTTTCATTTTCTTAATTACATCTAATATAATTGTATTAGATGACTTTGCTAAAATATTAGCTTGGGGATAATGTTCAGTTATAACTTTGAAAATAATGTTATGTTCCCTAGTCTAATTTGTAAGCTCTATGGATATAAAAGTAGGTCCATTATTCACTAGTAAAGTGTAAGAAAATATTTATCTTGAAATTATATCTTTTCCTAAATACTAGATAACTTCATGAGCCATTTTAGTTTTGGTAGCCTTAACTTTCAATGAACATGTGTAATAATCAATAGCTATTAAGATACAGTTATGTTAAGTTATTGATGATAGATTAATCACTCCTATAAAATATAGAGTTTATTGTCCAAAGGGTCTAGTTTCTATTTTAGGTCATAGAGGAGTTGAACTTTTTGACTATATACCTCCATAAACTTGAAATTGTGCATAATTTTTAACTAATCTACAAGCATAATTAATCATAGTATGCTTGTAGTAACCTACTTTCATAATTTTATGCATCAGTAAGCAATGTCCTATATTCCCTTCATGCGGTTGTTTTAAAGTATCATTAGCTTGCTTTTGGTATAAATATTTAAGATATATTCTTTTGAAAATTTTGCTAAATAACACCCCATTAATTAAGGTAAAGTTATAACATTTAGATAATACAAGATTTCTTTTATATCTATGTAAATCTAAAGGACAACAATTAAAAATTTAAATAAAGCATAACATCTTCATATCATTGATCATGTAATTGATTAGAAACAAATGGAACATCATATTCTTCTTCAATAGAGAGTATACAAATATGTATTGGCTCTTGATCTTTACGTGTATCATGTTTTTTATAAAGTTAAGGTTTTGGCTATTAGCTTGGTAAGATCAATTCTTTTTACTAATTTGGCTACTTTCCATTGAATATCATACTCTTATAAATTTATGATCCATCTAGCATGATTTTGATTGGGATCTTATGGTTTGAGTAATAAAATGGTAGTTTAATTACAAACAATAACAAATAATTTAACATTTAAAAAAATTAGCAAAACTTCTTTATAGATTTAATAAAAATGTATAATTATTTTTCTATTGGTAAATATGTTAATTCAACATCTTTCAAAGGTGTAGATATGATAGCTATAGGTTTCTCACCTTGATCAATGATATCTTGGATTAAAATAGTAGTGGTGGTAACGTTGTTAGAAAATGAGTATAAAAGAAAATTATTTTCATACAATGAAGAAGCTAAGATAGGAACATCTATAATGGCTTTATTAATAACAAGAAAATCATTCTTTCTTTTCATTGTCTAATGCATACTGCTATCTTTATTAAGCATGTCATTCAATGGTCTAACTAATTTAACATACATAGGATAAATCATCTAAAAAAATAATAATTCCTTTCTTTGTCAACCCTTCAAAGCTTTTATCCATAGCCCTTTGAAAGGTAGAACCAATGTTTAAAAGCCTAAAGAAAATCTTGGTGAATTGAAAAGTTTTTCATTTTATTATAAAGGTAGTTTTATATTGGTATTTTTTATTCACTAAAATATTATTATAGCTTTAATATCTATCTAAAAATGAATATGTTTGTTGACCATTCACAATTTGCAATTGATCCTCCATAAGAGGAATTGAATAATTATCCTTAACATAAGAGGTATTAAGATAAAAAAATCAATACATAATATTAATTTACCTATTTGTATTGTAACTAGTACTAAACTTGATATCCAACTAGAATGTCTCATAGGATAAATAATTTTAGACTCTAAAAGTTTATCAAATTTTTCTTTATTAATGGTTCATTTTTGGGATTACCTAGTCTAAATGTTTTTCTAAATGCTTTTTTTTTCAAGATTAAGAGGTATAGTATTTATCATCTTAAAACGATTAAAGGTTTTAAGATATTCATAAGTCTATGATAATACATTATTAAATTCATATAATAAATAAATGAAGTTTTGTCTCTCATTTGAATGTAAGTAAGCTTCTACTTTAATAGGATCTTGTTGTCCTTTCTTTTGAATATAAATTATTTTTAATTTAGCTAGTATTTATCAAATATTATTTTTGGATATTTCTTTGGTCTTGGTATGTAAGTCTTCAAATAAATCCTCTCTTGTTACTATTTTAGATGAAATCTCATATAGAAACATAATATCTTTTGATATATCCTCTTCATTAATTTTGGAAATAATAAGACATTTATGTAGGAACACCTCTTTCAATTTCCTTTTCTATTTTGTACAAGTAGTTTTTACATGTTTTTAAGGCCAAAGAGACATCTTTGAGATTAAAACGATTTCTAGGATGAGTGCAAGAACTTTGCAGAAGATGTTCTAGATCTAGAAAAGATGTCTTGATTGTGCAATAGTCTTCTTTGATGAGATGACCTAGATTTAAGTGAGATGTCTTAGCTCTCTGATGAGACATCCCATAGACTAGGAGATGTTTCACATATGGGTCAAACATCCTAGCATTAGTGGAGATGTTTCACACTCAATGATGTCATCCCACCAAGAAGTTGTTTTTGTTAGTAAGATGACCTAGAATAGACTAAAGACAACCTGTATAGTCTAGGAAACTTATGAATTGGTTGTTCCAAATTGGGAAACATTTGAAACAATTGAGAAAAATATGGAAATAGCCTAAGATCCTCAAGTTAGGTTTGGGAAAAGAGTTTTAGGTTTCTTATCTTCTAATCCCAGTAAATATTAAAGTTATTTCATGTTTTGTAGCATCATTTCATGAGTTGATGTGAGTTGATCAAGTGATATAAGAGTGTTAAGAGAGTACATTGAGTGAGTACATGTGTGGTTGCGACTCCAAGGTCAATTGTATGACTTATTGGCCTATGTGTTCTTCTATCTTTCTTATGTGTTGAGATCTTAGTATTGAGTTATGAGAGAGAGTCTCTTTATCAGTTGTGCCTTACATTGAGGATAATAGTTATGTGGTTATATAGCCTCATGATCTAAAATATTGTTTGAGTATTTTTGAGAGGTTATTTGTTGTTGCAAACTATATAATCCTATTGTAATATTTTTTTTAATAATTAAAGATAGTTTTCTTCTTTCTTAGAATACTAATTTATCTTTCATAATATCAGGATTTAGTGGATTTGAAGGTTATTTTCTCTTGGAGTGAACTTGCTCTAGCATATAGCTTCTATGGTTGATTATTAATTATACTTGGTTGAGGATTTTGTCAAATTCAAATGATGCCTAAGAAGAAGTAGGTCCAAGCCCTAAACAAAGACATGGGGGGTATGAAGTCTTCCTTCCAACAAATGGTTGTTCAATTAAATGATATTAGTATAAACATAGATAAAAATGCAAGTCACAACCATATCTAGACATGTGGAAATGATGAACATCCATGTTTGGATGAATAAGTTTTACAACCTAGTGAAGGTAAAGTGGATGATGTAGAAGGATGATCTAGATATGTGAGTGTAGAAACCCATTATCCAAGAATTTTTATGGGAGGGAATCCCATTCCTCATGGTAGAATTTCAAGAGCTTTATTAGTGGTAACTGATTCTCCTAGAAAGCTTGACGGAGAGGATGAATAAAGGCTTACTAGAATGTTTCAAAATGATACAACATTCTCATAGATTGAGTTGACAATTTTCAATGGTGTATACATTCCCAATGCTTTCTTAATTTGATTGAAGGTATTTTACATGAACTTTGAGTTGGAAGAGGTACCAAATCACTTAAGGATACTAATTGTTAAATCCAAATTAAAAGGAATGGCTTCTACTTGGTTGAAAAAGAAGTTCCAACATTATGAAAGATAAAATGATCAACCCATAAGAGATTGGAATCTAATGAAATAGAGGTTGAGAATATAATTTGAATAGGATAAACAAATGAAAAAAAAAGTAATGATAAAGTTAAAATCCCTAAGGAAAGATAATAAATACATCAAATAATTTTATATTGAATTTTGTGATCTATTCCATCAAGAAAAAGTGAACTAGAAGAAGTGTGAACAAGCTTTAATCATTCTAGGAGGTTTTAAAATAACATATTAGGAGGTTTTGTCATTTTATGAGCCACAAAATCTTGATGAACGTATGATTTGAAACTTAAGATTGAGAAAAAGCTCAATAGATTTGAAAATAAGACGCAAACTAACTTCCAAGGGGAAGGAGAAGGTATCAAAATCTATAAAGGGATACAAGTCCAAATTTGATGACAAGGATGATAGCCATGATAAAAAGTTAAAGAAGGATAAGGATAAGGATAAGGCCAAAGCCAAGAAGAATCAAGGCAAGGGAGGTAAGGGTCAAGGTAGTAGCTCATCCAAGATTCAATTCTTTAAATGTAAATAATGGGAACACAAGCAATGTGAATGTTCATTTCACAAGGCATCCAAGGGAAAAGATGTGTAAAGAATAAAGGTGCAAGAGATATTAAGCCAAGCTCTTTAGAGAGGTAATCTTAATGCTTCCAAGATTAAGAAATTCTCTAAATTAAATTCTTGTATATTCATGGGGAATGTGAATAGAGAATACCTTTCTTCTAGAAAAATTTTATTTTACATTGGGGCTAGATTCTTACTTAGTAGGGAATGGATTATGTTTTGATTAATGGAAAAGCCCAAGAAAATGTTATTTCTTCTAAGGTAGTTGCTAGATTGGGTTTAGTAAGTAATCCTCATCCTAGGCCCTACATGATGCATTAGTTATCTATAGATTTCTTTTAAGAGATGAAGGAATAATATACTTTGAAATTTAAAATTGAAACTTTTCATGATGTTGTAAAGTATGATGTTCTTCCATTAGTTTTTTTTGTTGTAATTCTTGATAAACCTTGAAATTTTGACAATGGTGCTTAATTTCATCAAGCACAAAATATATGGAATGTAGAAAGAGCTAATGGAACCCATGAGTTTATCCCCAAGATAACTAAATAAGTGAGGCAGAAAATCTTACTAAATGCTTCATTAATTATTTTGAGAAAGAGGGAATACATTAAGGAACATGATAACCCTAGTTTTTATTTTGTTGTTATATCAACTATTATTACTAACCATGATGATGTATAGGTAGAAATTTCAACAAGTGTGCTATGCTTAAAGGAGACGTTTTTCAAGATGTTTAAGATGGAATTAAATTGATTTCTAGTAATGATGAATGTACAACATCAAATTGATTTCATCTATAGTGTTACCATTCCAAACTAGAGAGAAAACTTGATGATACCAAATCAAAGGACTGAATTGCAAAGACAAGTAAAGGAGTTACTTGCAAATGGCTTTGTAAGGAAATCCATTTCACCTTGTGAAATTATAGTAGTGCTTGTGTAAAATAAGGATGAATATGAATGGAGAATGTGCATTGATTATAGGGTAGTGAACATGATAACAATGAGGCAGAGGTTTCCTATTCTAAGAATGGATGATATCCTTAATTTCCTTACAAATGCAAAGATTTTTAGCAAAATTAATTTAAAGTATTATTACCATAAAATTTAGATTAGGCATGGTGATGAATGAAAGATAGCATTTAAAACACTAGATGGATTTTTTGAGTGGTTGGTGATGCCATGTAGGCTGACAAATGTGCCAACTACATTCATGAGATTAATGCATGATGTATTGAAGAACTTCATTAGTAAGTAATGTATTGTCTTTTTTTTATGATATTTTGCTACATAGCTTTAACAAGGAAGAGCACTTAGATTACTTGAGGATGATGTGTCTTAACTTGGAGGATGCATAATTGGTAATCAATGTGAAGAAAAGTCTTTTATTTAAGAGCAAAATAATATATTTGAAGCATGTGATTTCCAAAAACATAATTCAGATGGAAGCTACCAAGGTAAGGATTATTTGGAATTGGCAAAATCCTATGAATGTTGGGGAAGTAATATCATTTCTTAGTTTAACAAGTTTTTATCAAAGGTTCATAAAAAATGTCAATGGTATTTCTTGGTCTATGTTTTCTTTATTAAAGAAAAATAAATATTTTAGATGGGATGTTGAAGCCCTAAGGAGCTTTGACTTACTAAAAGAAAAAATAACCAATGAATCAGTGCTTGTAATTCTAGATTTTTAGAAACTTTATTGGGTGGAGGTGGATGCAAGTGGACTTGTCAGTAGTGGGGTATTTTCACAAGAAGATAGGCATATTACTTTCTTTTCAAAAAATTTGAATAAGTTGAGGTAGAAATATAGTGTATAATAAGAGTTGTATGTTTTTCTTCAAGCAATCAAGCATTTATGAAATTACTTGTTACATGAGGAGTTCACTTTGATGTTAGACCACAAGGCACTATAGTTTCCAAATTCTCAAAATAAGTTGAGGGTAAAGCACATGAAGTGGATTGCATAGTTAAAGGAGTTTAATTTTGTATTGAGACAAAAAAAAAATAGAAAAGCTACTATGGTGCTAATGCATTGTACAGGATGCATGTGGTTAATTTTAGAATACCTCATGTGGAAGGTATGGGTGATTTTATAAATTTATATTAACATGATTATAATTTTGAGTAGGTGTGAAAAAGTTTTAACTAGTCACTATTGAGTAGGATAGACTAATGGAAGGACTATCATATTGAAGATGAATTGTTATTCAAAAATTGGAAGGTATGTTCTCCTAATTATGATTTTAGAAAAATGATTTTGTTTGAAAATAATTGTAGTAGCATGGTAGGTCACATGAGTAGGAATAAAACATTGGAACTTGTTAGAATACACTATTTTTGACCTAGTATGAAAACTAAAGTTTTAAAATCTATGAAGGAGGAATACACTCTTTTGAATATTGTTAGTGATAGAGAATCCAAGTTCAGAAGTCATTTTGAAGATCCTTTTAGAACATTTTAGGGATAAAATTAAACTTTTCTAGTGCATATCATCTATATTTTAATAGTGAAACAAAGGTGGTAAATAAGTCATTATTGAATATTTTGAAATTTTTATGGATAGCCAAATAGGTGGGAAAACTAGCTATGTGATGTTTACTTTTCTTACAATAATACTTTTCATGTTGCCATTGAAAAGTGCATTTGAGATAAACTATGATTTTTATCTAAATATGGTGGATAATTTTAGGATATTTGATAGAGAAGCTTAACTTAGTGCTTAATTTTTTGAAAGAGATGATAGATCTACATGCATAAGTGAAATCAAATCTTGAGAAGAAGGCTAAAGAAAGAGTCTTCCTAATGAATGATGATAAATAAAAGTCTAATTTTACTATTGATGGCTTGATTCAAATGAACTTTAAGAATAATCAATTGATAGGTGTCAATTTCTCCAAGTTTAAAGCCAAGAAGATGGGACCTTTTAAAATTAAGGCCAAGATTAATGATAATGCTTTTGAGATTGATTTACCAAATGATGTAGATATGTATTTTGTATTTAATGTTTTAGATCTTATGTACTATCATGGACTAGTTGATGATGAGATCATATAAGGTAGAATTTTTGAGTTGAAGGAGGCTATTGATTAGTCCAAGCCTTCAATGAAGAGGAATGAAATTGTACTCAAGTAGAGGGAAGCTGTGAACACTTGAAAAGTGAAAAGGCATGAGTACTTGATCCATTAGAAGGATTAGTCCATCAATGATGTTGTATGAATCCATGAGACCAAACTTCATGAGTGGGGTATCATTTCTAGCTCTACTTCCTTGTTCATATGAGTTTAATTTTTAAAGGGTGGGAGAATTGATGTAGGAACACCTTTTATGATTCCATTTTCTCTTTCCTACTAGCTATTTTTGTAGGCTTTGGATAGCTAAAGAGATGTCTTGGAGATTAGATAGATATCTAGGCTAAGTTTAGGTACTTTATAAAAGACATCCTAGATAAAGGGAAGATATATTTGAAGATCAAGAACATAGAAAGGGATGAATAAGTTCAATCCCATAATGCCCAACTTTTAACATTTTAAATTTTTGTGGTTCTTCAACTAGGTTACTTTCACACTTAGAGGGTAGAATCCTTGCAAATCTCTAGAATTTATTACTCAAAATGTGATTTAGAGGACATCAAAACCTATACAAGCCTTTAATTATAATATATCCTTATATCTCAATAAGATCTCAAGCTTAAAGGATAATTTTCCTCAAGAAACACATCAAACCCCTCAAGGAAATCAAACCCTCAAGTCTCAATATGCTCTCAATCTTTACAAAGGATGTTTTTCCTCAAGAAACAAGTCCAACACCTTAGGGTAAAATATAATGGAATGAGAGAGAAGGATAAAGTAAGCTATATTTTTAGATTTCTTACATTGAGGCTAAACACAAAATACAACAAAAGATGGAGGAATTGAGGTTCTATACTTCACAAATATATATATAATTCTTTCTCAACACATCTAAAAATAGAGAAGATGAGGACCCAAACTTTACAATGATGTATCTAATGCTTATTCCTATCTTTTTACTTTGCTTTTGTGTTTACCATCTCTTTATAGATTTCTTTTCCTCCATTTATCCATTGAAATTCCTAAAATAGCAAGAAGCACTACTTGAGACATCTTTCTTGTGCCCTAGAGCATCTCACTATGTTTGGTTCGTTGAAGAAGAGATGTCTTGTTTGGTCTTAAGACATCTTGGGCAATGTTGAGATGTCTCCCAGAATTATGAGACATTTTAACTTGGTTTGGAGCATCTTATAAAAGTATGTGAAATATCCTATTTTTGTAAGATGTCTTGATTGAGATTTGGGATCTTGTTAGATATGTCTCATTTTACCTTTGATATGTCTTGAAAAGTTATGAGATTTCTCATATCCTCATGGTCTTTGCTAAATCCTTTTTTTTTTCTTGTGCAATATAGCATGAAATTTTTTTGAGTATTTATTTGTCTTCTTAATATGGAAAATTTATCTCTCTTGGACCTATAAATATTGTATGGACACATAGATAAGTTTTTTATTTTCAATTTTTTAGGTACCAAAAATGTCAATAATCTTACCATTTTTGGTGATGTCCAAAATTTGAATAATGGGTTAGCATGAAAGCAATAAATAATATATATATATAGCTAAAATTGCTAGATGTATACTAAGTCAAATCTCTATAGCATTAAGGAGAGGAAAAGAGGATGAGTTAAGGATAACAATCACATAATCATCTCAATATTTGTTTCCAAAAAATATCAGGAACTAAACACAAGACTAGCATTCCTTAAAAAACACTATCTTTGATATGACAACTTATACCCTATCTTAACAAACAACATATGATAATATCAAGTATAAATAACTCTTCAAAAAATAAAGATTCAAGATAGCTTTTTTAATAAAATCTCAAAAGATTCATGATCCATAATCTATCTAGACTAATCCTCCTTTTTAGAAAACATCCAAAAGGAGGTCTCCTTGAGGACTCCCTTTGTACATGTATGAGAGCTTCTTGCTATCTCTAAGGATATTGAGGGATCACATGGAGCATTCATGGAGACAATAATGATTCATATTAATTTTTGTTTAAGATAAACTATTATATTCTAATCTATCATACATAAGTAAATGAGAGTGAAGGAAAAACCTCACTTACCTTGAAGGATAGGGTACTATCCCATATCGCTTTATAATAATGTGAGTCTTTGTTCATAAAGTGATTTGGTGAAGACATCTACAAGTTGTGCTTTCATCCCAATGTATTCCAATTTGACATGTGAAAGTTAAGCATGTTCTCTAATGAAATTATTTCTTATTTCAATACATTTTATTATTGAATGTTGAATTGGATTTTTGGTCATGTTAATAGTATTATTGTTGTCATAACTTATGGACATATTACTAGATTCAATCCCTATATTCGTAAGTATTTCTTTCATTCAAAGAAGTTATGCAAAATAGCTTCCACCTAAAATACACTCTACTTAAGCTATAGATAAAACTATAGAATTTTATTTATAGGTTACGCGAGAGACAAGATACTTCCCATGAAGTAAATAACTAACACTTATTCTCCTATTGTCATTTGTGCATCTTTTCCAATATACATCATAATTCCCAATAAGATTAAATCTGAAGACTTTTGGATATGAAATTTTCCAGTCAATAGTACCCTTTAGATAATGAAAAATTATTTTTATAGGTTTTATGTGTGATTCCTTAGTTTTATCTTGATATCTAGCATATATACCAATACTTAAATTAATAAAAAATCTATTAGCAATTAGATAAAGCAAGCTATCTTTCATACCTAAGTAGATTTTAGGATTAATTTATTTTCCATGATTGTTCTTTTTGAGCTTTATATTTGTACTCATTGGTGTTATCTTAGGCTTGGATTTGGTCAAGTTAAATCTTTCCAATAAGGCTTTGATATACTTTTCCTAGAAAAAAAAAGATACCCTCATTGGTTTTTCTAACTTGAAATCCAAGGAAGTTGTTTAGTTCCCCCATCATGATCATTTCAAATTTCTTCTACATAGGTTCTAAAAACTTCTTGCATAGATTTTCATTAGTTGCACCAAAACTAATATCATTAACATAAATTTGCACTATAAGTAAATCTATATCAAACTATTTTAGAAAAAAAGTCACATCAACTCTACCTCTTTCAAAATCATTATCTATGAGATGTTGAGAGAGTCATTTATACTAATCCCTAGAAGCTTCTTTGAGACCATAGAGATCTTTCTTTAATTTATAGAAATAGTTGGGATCAATATGATCAATAAATGATTTAGGTTTCTCAACATGGACTTTCTCTTAGATGGTTTCATTCAAAAAGGTACTTCTAATATCCATTTAATGTAATTTGATTTTTTATGCTAGCATAGGTTAGAAGAATAATTGATTCTATCCTAGCTATAAGAGAGAAAGTTTCATTAAAATTAATTTCCTCTTATTGGTTATATCTATTAGCAATTAACCAAGCCTAATTTTTGATGATGTTTAAACCTAGGTGAATATATTCATTTTGGTGATATGCTTTTGGATGTCTCAATGTGGAAATTATTTTCCAATCCACTTTTGTCACTTTCATCTCTTTCTTGTTCCAACATAATTTGTAGGATCTTCTCCCCTTTTGTAAACCTTTCATTAATGGGCTTTAAATTTTCAAGTTCCTTGTTGATTTACTCATGGAAAAGGGTTAGCTTTTGTGCCTCATCTATTAGGTTTCAGTTTTTCTCTTCAAGATCTAAGCATTTCAAATTATTCAGCTATTTATAATTCTTTAATATCTAAGGCCTTTTTCATCTTGATGCATAACTTTTGAAAGGAGATAATTTCATCCCAAAGTAAGTCATACCTTTCTTCAATCGTACCTTCAAAGCCTTTAGTGTAATTTTCTTGATCACATGTAAGAACATCATAGGCAAGGACCATATAGAGAAGATACATTCCACTTGAAGTATCATGAACTTCTTCTTCACTATATTCATCATCCCAACTGGTGAATAGATTTCTTGCTTTCTTTTCTTTTTGAATGAACTTTGTTTTCTACAACCTATTGGTAATAGAACATTCAAAGACAAAATGGCCTTTTAGATTACATGTCCAACATTCTATAGAGAATATATCAAAATTATAATTTTAAATTTCTTATATTTTTCCTTATCATTAATTCTTGGTTGATTAAAACTATTTTCTATTGCACAAGAATCCTTTTTACCCATATTGATAAAAAATCAAATTCATCATCACCGTTCTTCTCATTATCACATGACTCTTTTTCTTTTTTGAAGATCCTTTCATGAGTTTTAAGGGAAATAGGCTTTTCTTTTATTGCATTTTTACTTATGTGATTCATCTCATATGCTATAAGTGCATTTTGTAGCTTTTCAAATTTTAGGATGGAAAAATATCTAATCTCTTCAATGGATATGAATTTGTATCTAAAGTAAAGTTAAAGAGTTCTAATCATTTTAATAATAACCTTACTTTTATGTAAGACTTTTCTATCCCTCCAATAGCATCAACTATATCATTAGCCCTAGTGATATAATCTTTGATTCTCTCTCCTTCTTTAATTTTGAGTTTGTCATACTCACTTTGTAGAACTAAGAGGTTAGATTGTTTTTCTACTAGGGTTCCTTCATATGTAGCTCTAAAACATCCCAAATCTCTTTAGTAGTTCTAAACCAAACTATTATATTAAATTTAAACTTGTATTCATGAGTTCACTCACCTCTTGGTTTGGGTAAGATAATCATTTCTCCACATTTAGTTTTCTTACATGAGATTGGATGGAATTATCCCTCTAAGATGGATTTCCATAGTTCAAATTCCATATATTAAAATAATCCTTTCATCCAAGCCTTTTGATGTGTGAAATCAATCCCATCAAACGTTGGTGGCTTGCTATAAGATGATCCCTCCATAGTTAACTTTGAGTTGTTACACTTACATTGGGAGTACCAAGGCTCCAATTCCACTTGAAGATTAAGAAATTAGAGGAGGATGAAAAAGTACAATCCCACAATGCCCAACCTTTAACACTTTAAATTTACATAGTTTTCCAACTTAGGTACTTTCACACTCAGAGGGTAGAATCCTTCCATACATCCAAACTTTATTGCTCAAAATGTGGTTTCAAGAATATCATAACTTGTATAGGGATTTAATTATAATAGGCCCCTAGGTCTCAACAAGCTCTCAAGCTTCACTGAAGATTTTCGTTAAGAAATTCATCCAAGATCTTAGGGAAATTAGATCCTCAGGTCTCAAAAAACCTCTCAATATTTTTAACAAATATTTTTTCTTAAGAAAAACATCTAACCCTCAAGGAAATTAGACTATCAAGTCTCAACAATCTCTCAATATTTACAAAGGATTTTTTTCCTCAATAAACACATCTAAACACTTAGGGAAAAATACAATGGAATGAAAGGCAAAGATGAATTGAACTAGTTATGTAGATTCCTTGATTTTAGGCTAAACATAAAATAAAATAAAATATGGAATAATTAAGGCTCTACACTTCACAAAGATATAATTATTTCTTTGCACATATAAAGATAGAGAAGATGAAGATTCAAATTTTATAAAGATGTATGTAATGCTTGCTTACATGGCTTGCCACTTTGCTCTTGATTTTTCCATCTCTTTGTAGGTTGTTTCTTTTTCATTTTTCCTTTGTAATTCCTACAATGGGTAGAAATGACTACTTAAGACATATTTTTGATGCCTTGGAACATCTTAGTATGTTTAATTCCTTATACTAGCAATGTCTAGTATGGTATCAAGATGTCTTGGGTAGTGATAAGACCTTCTAGAATTCTAAGATGTCTTCACTTGGTTTGGGACATCTCATGAAAGTGTGAGATGTCTCTTGTTTTCATAAGACATCTTGATTGAGATTTGGAATCTCACTAGGGACATCTTATTTCACTTTGAGACATCTTGATAAGTTATGAGATGTCTTCTATTTTCATGGTCTTTGCCAATTCCTTAATTTTTCTTGTAAAATCTAGCATGATGAAAAATCGAGCCCTTCTGATTTCCCAGTCTTCTTGATGTGGAAAATTCATCTTTATTGGACCTAAAAATATCTCAAGGACACATAATTTTTTTTTCTCTTTTCAATATTTTGACACACCAAAAATGTTAATAGTCTTGATTGTGCAATAGTCTTTTCTAGTGAGATGTCTCAGCTTGTAGGTAAGATGTCCCAAGTGATACATCCCACACTTAATGAAGATGTCCTACTTGCAAGTTATGTTTGTCAATGAGATGAGCTAGAAAAGGCTAGAGACAAGTTGTACAACTAGGGAAACTCTAGTATTAGGTGTTTTAAATTAGAAAAATATTGAGCCAATGGAGAAAAATATAAAAATAGTGTAAGATCCCTCAAGTTGAGTTTGCATAGAGGATTTTAAGTTTCTTCTCTCCTAATCGCAATAAATACTAGTTTTGTTTCATGTATTGTAGCATCATGTCATGAGTTGATGCGAATTGATCAAGGTAAAAGTATCAAGAGAGCACTTTGGGTCGGTACATCTATGGTTATAGCTCCAAGGTCAATTATGTGGTATGTTCACCTATGTATTCTTATGTCTTATGTGTTGAGATATTAGTCCTAAGTTGTTAGAGAGATTCTCTTTATCAATTGTGCCTTGCATTGAGGATAATCGTTATGTGATTCTAGAGCCTAATGCTCTATAATATAGTTTGACTATTTTTGAAAGGTTATTGGATGTTGTGGATTATGAAACCAAATTGTAATCTTCTTTTTCAATAATTAAAGATAGCTAGTTTTCTTATTTTCTAGTATACTGAGTTATCTTTCAAAATATCTACATTTAGTGGGTTCAAAGGTTATTTTCTATTGAAGTGAACCTAGTCCAACATTGATGATTAAATTTCTCTTTAGAGAATAGGAAATGAGAATTTTGATGATCGTAATTGATGAGACGTGGTTTGCGTCGGCCGCGATATCGCGTCCTTCCCTGTGATATCGCGTACGCGATATCGCAGTCCGCTGCCATGTCTATAAATAAGAGGCGGCTCTCCCTTATTTGGGGATCCCAGTTTTAGTGTAGCGAAGCTCTGGCAGTTTGATCCCTCCAGAGTTAGAATTTTCCCGTGTCTGCCCGCAGTGTGGTGAATGTGATTGTACGGTGTCTTTATTCGAGTGTGCCGTACTTGNTGAATTGACTATGAGCATCTACAGGTGTGTACGGCTAGTTAAGGAATCGATTACTTATCGCGATTAGTCTCTCAACCCTAAACTCCTAGAAGCAGAACGAGTACGACTTGATTACGAGCATTTAAGTGTGACTGCTTGGTAGCCCAGTGGTGTAGCTAGGGGGATCTACGCTTGGTAACCCAGTGGAGTATCTGGGGTCTGCTCTTGGTAATCCCAGTGGCGTACCTAGGCCTATGCTTGGTAGTCCCAGTGGCAGTCGTGCACGAAGTCCAAGATGTGTACGGTTGATCAAGGAATCGGTTGCTCGTCGTACTTAGGCTAGATTATATTTTCTTACCCTTTTCCTCTTAGCTTAGATTTAGTTAAATATTATTTCCCACTTCCTTCAGGAGTAGCATTAGAATTAGAACACATCATACACCTCATCTAGACTGAACCATACGTGACATATGCAAAACTAGTCTAGATGGGAAGACAGCGAACTGCGACCTAAGGCTAACTAATCTAGATGCCACAACTAGTCCATCTGCAGAGTCGACCGGATCACGCGTGCGACGCTCATTTCGTATGGTTGAGTGTAGGGGTACCTCGCCACTCATCATTGGAACCGTTGCTGGGGATGGTGCTAGTTATCTAGATTAGTTATATCATACAAGGTCGTTGTAAAGAACTTAACGATATATCTCTTAAAAAGAAGAAATTATTAAAAGTCACATAAATTCGCACACAACAATGTCTCTCCGACAAGACGATAATAATGCCACACTTAGTGAGGATGTTCATTGGAGAACCAATGAGTTATATGACGATGAAGATTGGAGTATACAACCTGAAGTGGGAGTTTCCTATAGGAATGAACAACAAAAATGTCATCGTAACACACAAAAGCATAACTTACCTAATGACGATGAACCCCCACTGGCCACTACNTGTCATTGTAACACACAAAAGCATAACTTACCTGATGACGATGAACCCCCACTGGCCACTACAAGCCTAACACAAATACAAGAGGTTGTTCGAATCTCACGTAGGCATCGTAAAGAGAGCCAACTACCCAGGCTCAATTTAAATAACTTTCCCAAATTTTCAGGAGGCTATGACTTAGATCCGCATCAACATTTACTAGCCTTCTACGATGCCTACACATGGAATAACATTGATAACAGTTGGCAAAAACTAAAGCTCTTTCCTATGACACTCATTGACCAAGCTAAAGTATGGTATAGATTGTTGAAACCAAATTCAATACGAGGCTGGTCAACAATGGTAGAAGCCTTTAACGAAAAATATCAATCCTATGCAAGAGTGTCAGCCTTGAGGAAACAAATCCAAGGATGGAAACAAGAAAAACATGAACCCTTGGACATGGCCTTAGAAAGATATTATGCACTGTTAAACAACTGTCCAGGCCATGGGTTTTCCGAGGAAAGGCTAATGTACCATATCATTGATGGGCTACGTAATGAAACAAGAGAGACCTTAGGAACGTATGCCCGAGGTCAACTATACAACCTACGAACCCATCAAATCCAAGAGCTTATTAAGCGGGTAGCAAAAGAAGAAGGAGAAATAGCTACATGGGAGAGTGTTGAAAAACATCAACGGGACCAAAATCTTAACTCAACAAAGGTCCATGATCATAACAAGGAGAGATCAACAAATTCCAAGGTGGAAACATCACCTTTGCCAATACAACAATTGTTAGAAGAAGCCGAGGCAAAGATCAATAAGATGTTGGAATGGATGAATCAAAAGTGTGGAGAATATGTCAACATCATTGGAGATAGAGTTTTCACAACCCAAGAAGCAGGGCGAAATCATAGACATTCGGAAAGAAGGAATGAAGGGAATAAGCGCTCAACTGCCAATCATACATATGAATGCAACATATGCCTGTACGATCACCCCAAAGGCCAATGCCCAATACTGTTACATCTACATGAGCATTGGGGAAACACGTTACATCCAGAGTTCGTACAGAGATACTGTGTTAGACCACAGTGGCAACAATCCCAGTCGTGGGGGAATCCACCCTTAGACTGGAGGCACCCTTCACATTTTCCGAATCCAAATGCTTATAACGTTCAACATCCTGTTTCTTCAACTGGGCCACCACACTTTATCTCACCACAATACCATTCTTCACAATACCATCAACCCATACCTCCAACACAACCACCACCTTGTGCACCTTATCCTCCTCCTAACTTTCAACATTCTTATCCTTTCCCTCCTTCCACAATGCCACCAACTGTTCCTAAGGTGTTTGTACCACCGCAACCCACGAACAACACTTGTGTTGCTGCTACTAACTACAGTGAAGAGCCTCCTCAACATCAAAGACGTCCTTTCTTTAAACACGGCCGTAGGAAGGGACAACATAACTCTGAGGCCACTGCATCTTCCAACCCAGCACAAGTCCAACAATGTGGTGCATCCTTACCTTCGAACCCAGCGCCTCATGTACCTTCATCAGGGCCACCAACTAACACTCCAACAACCACAAGGCCCAATGAACACAACCATGGGAGGCATCAGTCCAATCCTTGCATACCATCTAACGGTCCTAACCATCATAGTGGGTCAACTCGTTATCCGGGAACTACATCGTATGAAGTGCCCCACTGTGTTTATTACAAAGTGCGTAAAATCCAAGGGGATAAGTTTGGACCGGTGTCAATAATTCCAATATGCAAGGATCCTCATTCTTCATTTATTAATCCTTGCCATACTCAACCGTTTAGTTATGGGGGATATCCCCCATTTCAGTAACAAGCAGGATTAATAAATGTTTTTAATTTTCTTTAATTTTGCAACTTTTTGTTTTCCAGTTTTTCATCTTTTAACTTTTTTGTTTTATCTTTTTGTGTGTTTGTATTTTCATGTTTGTTGTAAGTAATCTCATCTACGAATAAAACACTCATGTGGATCGTTGGTTGAGATGTGTTTTATGTTATTAAGTCATGAGTGATCAATTATTTGTAACAGTGAGCCCACTACATCCATTCATCCACTCTATAAATAAAGAGGTTTCATTCGAGGGTACAATGATATTCTTGAAATTTCTAAACTTAAAATT
>MNCI01015132.1:33730-78370 GCA_015680685.1 Gnetum montanum
GATGTCAACAATTACATTCAATAGAACCTTTAAAAGACTTGAAAATTTCTGATTGAAATACCACGGAGCTTAACTTTAAAGATAAAAGGAGCTATTCTGGTCCCATCAAAATACCAAATATTTTTTGAACCCTCTTGACTATTGAATCGTTCAATGGCTTGACTATAAGAAGAGGCTATCTTACAACAATCTCAATAGTAGTTCTTATACATTGCACAATAATAAAATTTACTACTAAAATGCTCTTAAGGCTTTTAAACACAAGTGCTTCTATGACAAAATTTTAATAGAAATTTTCAATCGTATAACAAGAACAATAAGAGCAATCTAAAAATCCCAAAATTACTTTCCAAGAATGATACTATCTAAACCACAAGCTAAAAAATTTAAACAAAATAAAAAACAAAAATCATAACTCATAGGACTATGACGAAGAGGCTGAAATATTTTCTTTAGCAAGTCATCTTATAAGCAATCTTTCACAATGTGTGACCCCAAGTGTGTGATGATTTTCTTAGTACCCATGATGCCTTTTTATAGGGTTCAAAAGGTAGTTACATATTTCAAAATATCTTAGCTAACTTCTCTCCCAAGTAAGGAAGTTATAACTTTCCCAACAAGTTAGGTAAGTTGTAACTTATAAAGTTTTGGAGAAAATTATGCTAACATTAGCATGTGTAAATATTACAAATATTTCTTTTATAAGCAATAGCCTATAATTATTTAATTTAAAATAAATCCAAAATCTCCATATTATAAGAGCTCCATAATAATCTTTTATTTTTATTTATTTAGAATTTTAATTACTAAATGTGATTAAGCCCTAGTAATTCTCATGAAAGTAATTTAGCATCCACCTTAGTGTAGATGTTGGTGTTGGTGGATAAGTAAATTTGCATTTTAAATTCACAAAAAATTTGCTGCTGACTTCTCTTCCTTGGAAAAATGATGTTCATAGGAATAAGAAATTTGAATCCGGTAGTGGTTACGGTGCCTCCAAATGTAAAGTCCAAATGTGAAGGCACCAGGCCTAGAACTGCCGACAAATAATTTCAAATTATTTCACCCTGCCAGAACCATATATCAACTACCACCGCAAAAGAAGGCTCTGCCACTGCGTTCGGTAATGTTGCCGTGTGTTCCATAAAAACTATGGCTGTTGTAACTTTTGCCATTGTGCTTCCTATATGTTTTTTTTTTGAAAGCTTTTATCACCTATTTCCATCTGGTTGCTGAAACTGCCTTTGATGAATTAATCTTGGTGAACAAATTTTAATAGCATACACAATATTCTTTCACTGAATTTTTTCTTAGATTCCTGTGTAGTAGTGAATTTTCCAATACCAAATTTGATAGAAGTATGGACCATATCTTCCTCAAAACATATGATGGTTCAAGACTTGCACTCGTACATGCACTTTCATTAGAAACTGCAATTTCTTTGAGGCCCATCAGCAAGCTCTAAGCAAAATATTTCTTGGATACCTATGTTGGACGCTTCCACAAGTGGCACCCATGCCGACTGCCAGAGGAGTCGCCATGGTGTCGTTTCGGAGGCCCCTCTCCTGACCACTGCATTCATGTGTGGCTCCAGTCATACACGTGGATGGAGGTGCATATACAAGGTGCCCACGTCCTTGGGGCAACGTGTAGGGAAATCTTGGTGGTGGCTTGGGCTGCGTCTATGTGGAGGACCACCTTGTGCTTCATTATTCCTCCTTGAAGGTTGTGGCCTGGCTGAACATTCTAAGAATCAACAACGCTAAATATTCCATTGTCGGTCATTTCTTTTACCTTGAATCCAAGTAGGGTTTCCCTTTGTAAAATGTGTCTGTTTTCTCCAGAGTCACCTGCTCTATGAACGAACTCAAACTTGCGCCACCTACTGGACGGGAGCGGCCTTGCAAGGCATCATTTTTGGACTTCAGTGGAGTAATAGGCAATGTCTTGGACCAACCTAATAGATCTATGGTGGTTCTTCCACCTGACAAATTTGGCTTTTGGTTCTCACCCTACATTATTATTCTTGCTCAAACCCTCAGTCCAGAACAAAGAAATCAATCGCTCTCCTCCTGCTTGCTTGCACCACAAAACCAAATCTTGCCGACATTTCAAATGTATTCTGTGGCTTACAATTGGTTTTATTATCTTATTTTATCAGCATCTACAACTTTTATTTATCTATTTTGTCTGTGTTCACACTCAGGATGACAGTTTTTCTGCAGATGAACTCGAATGTGGGGCTTTATCCAAAGAAGGCCTCAACATCATTTTATTTACTAGTGAATTACTTCTCCAAAACACCCATCAACCCATAACCTTAAAGCTACATATTCACTTTTAAATTTTCAAGTCCAACTGTTCCATGGAATGGCCAAATGTTCCAACAAAAGTTTCATGTCATATTTCATAATAGTGTCTTACACTCAATTACCTCTAGCTTATACTTTAACAATTATATGACCAAATGGAAAATCCTTCTTATCAAAATTGACCTTATATCTCTCATAACACTCTATCAAAGATAAAGCCATGGTAGATCTTCTAACTATAGTACATTTATTGGAAATATCTAATAAAACTTTACAACTATTCCTTGATAAAATGGATATTCTTGGATCAACATAAATTCTCACTATAACTTCAACACATGATAATTTTGATTCTCATTTATACTTTGATAATGCTTATACAACTCAAGGTCCTAGTGTGGCTTGTGTTCTTAATTGCAAAGGTAAAAATCCATTCTATCAAACAAACAAATTTAGTTTTTCATGCATGAAAAATGTAAGCAAGTACAAAGGCATTACTTTTGGATTACTTTTAACCATTCAACTATAATTCAAGACACTTTTTATTTATGATGATTCCTAACTAGACATTCATCAAGTCAACAAAACATATGCTTGTAAAGCTAAGAAACTACAACCTTATCTAAAGTTATTCAAGAAACTAATCTCAAAATTTAATGAATATTTTCTAATATAGAAATATATTTTTCAAAACATGCTTATAGATTCTTTGATAACATTTTCTCTTCTTAAAAATTCTATCTTTCTCAAAGAGCATTTGCCTCTTCAACTCAAGATATACTAATAATACTTACCAATATATAATGCATTATCTTTGTCAACTTAGAAGAAGATAAAAAATATTGAGACATCATACAATACCTTCAAATTAAAGAAGCTTCATGATATTTCTCTTCATCTTAAAAATATGTTCTTTATAAGTCCTTTAAACATTTCTATATTATTGATCCTATTATTATGTAGCTTGTCTTTATATTAAGCATTCTTCTATGTATTTTAAGTCAAGCTTAAATAGTCTTAGAATAGGTGAATTTTGGAATATGTAATGGTCACCTAGGTTCTTGCTCTCTTGTATCATGCATTATTTTTTCTATGGTATTGATAACTTGATGACTAGGGACATACATATAATTATTAATATCTACAACATGTATCAATATAATGCTCCACTAAATTATGCTCCATCTCAAGAGCTTTAAGCCTCACAAATCATTTGAAAATTCAAGAAATGGGAGATAAATCTTATAGATTCTAGTATTCATCTGTCTTTTACTTGTTATTATTTTATTTTAACTACTATTAAGTAGTTCATTAAATGGATCTAAGCCATTTTCTTGCAATCCACCATATTCAAGCACATATGTTGCTTCATCTACAACCATATCATAATTTTCTTTTAAGGTGTAGATAAGGACATCATCCTACCTCCCTAGTGTAATTCTATTCAATGTTATGTAAGGATCACTAGGTATGTATGTTGTAAGTTTGGAAATTATTTCAAGGTATTTCATACTACTAAGAGGGACTACTTCTTACAACAAGCAAAAAACATTATTTTTAAAAGAAATTATTGTGTAGAAAGAAAACCCAATGGTTGGGGCAAGCCTATAAAAGATAGAAGTTGTTAAATGATGAGGTGTCTCATGATGTGTTACTATGTCTTTCATTAAGAGAAGAAGTGTAGGCATAAGGGAGGTGCCCTATGCTAGCTGAGACCATTGTAAGCTCAATTTCAAGCATTATGACTCTTGAGGATTTTGGAGAGTAAATAATTATCATAGGATTATTCTAGCCCTTGGGTTTTTATTACTTCTAATAATTTTTACTCTAATTTTAACTTTAAATAATAACATTTTTCCTTTCTTGTTCAAGCTTGGTTTCTTTGATTTCTTATTTATTAGGTTTCTAAGAAAACATTGAGGTGTGTTGGTAGGATCCTTACTATATTGGTACTACTTCTAAGTATTTCTACTCTAATTTTAACTTGAATAAAAAAAATTTCTTTCCTGTTCAAGATCTATTTATTTGATCTCTTATTCGATAAGTTTTCAAGGAAAATCCGAGGTGTTCGTAAGATCCTTATTAAAGTATTTGATTCTTAGAGCAATTTAGCCAATGAGGTAAAATTCTCATCTTAACCCATGATTTTGGTAATTAATTTGAAAATACCATTCATTCTTTGAGTAGGAATTCAATTGATATTTTTTTCTACTCATATATAGGATTTCAGAGTCTTCTTTTAGCCTAGTTATGGGACCAATTGATTTGGGTATTACCCATTTGTGATCGCTAATAGCTTATGCTAATTTGGCTTATCTTTTTCTTGTTTAATTTCACACTATTGGAGTAAGATTTGTATTTACCTATTTATGAGTATATAAAAATTGTTGTGTATACTCTATTATTGGTTGTTAGTATTCATATTTATTTGTGGGTTTTCAAAATTTACTTGTGGATAATTTTATTAAGTACTTACTATTGAAAAATGAATTATTAGTACATATTTTGTGTTGATTTGAGGTTATTGGTATTATTTGAGCATGACATCCAAGCCTATAAGTATCAATTATCTTAGGATGGATCCTACAGAAATGAATCATGAAATATGTGATCTTTTAATAAGATTAAAGAATCTACCTTCTAGCTAGAAAGGATAAGAAAAATAAGGATGTTTTGATGGAGTAGAAATGAAGAGACAAGTGAGTTATTATGTATCTTTTCTTAGGCAAGGGGGTATGCAAGACTCAAGGGTTTCAAAGAAGGAAATTAAGAGCATCACTAAGGGGACCGATAAGTCTTCAAAGTCTAAGATGTTTTATGCTACTAATCTAGAAGAGTTCTTAGTTCATGTTCCTAAGAAGTTAAAAGGTTCAAGTCATAGAAAACCTAAAGACTAAGAGACATATTTAAGAGAATTCAAAGGTATCAAAAGAAGGTATATGGATCATTCTTTTTGAAACTTCTCTTTATATTGTGGCAAGGGAAAGGACATTTAAGGTCAAGTATTGATCATACTATCATAGCAAATGGATAAGTGTTCTAATCATGGTATGTGTATTGATGCTTGATTTGATGAAATTTTTAATTTAAGTATTGATAATTCCATGAAGAATAGTTTACCTTTTGTGTTTTAACCTTTAAAGTGGAATGATAAGTATGAAGCTGCCTCCAATGAGAACAAGAAATCATGGAATTTGAAACTCCAATTTGGAAAGAATAACCTTTAGGTTTAAAGGACTTTAAGAATTTACAATAGAAGCAATTTGAAGGTGAATTAAATGAAAGTACCCATAGCAAGATAAGTGAAGATATACTTAACCTTATTGATAATGGTGTTATCTCTTACATTGAGGATAGTTTGATAGTTGCTAGTCCCTTACATTAGTTTGTGGGTGGTTTGGTCCATTGTAGTCAAGATCATAATATTGATTTTAATGAAATTGATAATCATGTTTTGGTATGTAAAGAAATGTAACTTTTGATGTTATTATTAGTGATTGTCATGAATCTAGTAATGGTAAATTGAATGTTAGACTTAATATTTATCATGAAATTGATTCCTATTATGTAAATGATTGTATTGCTTAAAATTTAGTAATGCTTTCTATTGACTATAGCATTGATATGTTTATTAAATATGCTAATTGTGAGGATGTTATTGGATATGAATTGTTTAATGTAATAAAATAGCTATATTTATGTTCAAGAGAGGTTAATAATGAAGGTATAAGAAAGCAATAAGAGAAAATTTCTAGCTCTAGGAAGAATAAAGCAAAGGAAAGGAAAAAAATAAGAAATGTCAGATTGAGAAGATATAGCCCATTTTCGTTATCTTATTCTTCATGTGTTATAGGTCATTATAAAGACATGTCAAATTTGATTCTTTTAAGATGGAAGTATGGTGAAGCCTTTCAGAGAAACGTTCATGATATTTCTTCTTTGTTTTAATTCTCTATTTATTATGGTATGTATCTATGCATAGAAATTAAGATAAAAAAATATCCATGGTCATACTGTGTGACAAATGATAAAAAAATATAATGTCCATATCCCATAGCCATAGTTGCACTATGGAACAGATAGCAACAAAAATAATACATAGTCTCTGCAAATATAATAGCCAAATAAAAATAACTATTACAACATAACGAAAATAAAAAATTATAACATGTGCAATAGTAGCCAAGACTAAGCCATAGGAGAAAGAGGAGGATCATCATTAACATTATCACCAACACCATCATCGCTATCGCATGGGTCCTATAGACAACAAAACATACAAATGATTAGTAATCATAATGACCAAAAAAACATAATAACAAAATAAAAAACTATATCATAAAAAACTTAAATTATATTTGCACAAATCTTAGGGGATTTGGGAGCAATATCTTCAAGAGGGAATGTTTGGAGACCCACTTCCAACCTATGAATAATTTATTCTTCACTCATGTTGGTCTAATCGATCTCCTAGATCCACTCTAGCCAAGATCATTGTCCTTCCTATTTCTATCCATGGTGTAGGGATACCTCTTTTGATCCCCTTCTTCTAACCTACATGTTATGTGGTTTTTTGAGTTAACTTTGTTGGGGATGATTCTTGGATGTTTTAGCATGTTTCATGGAATTTTGGGCTTATTTTGATGAGTTTAGGAGGCTCCAAGATCTATAGCAACTTGTTTGGAGGCATTCAAAGGCTCCTAGCATCAAAACAAAAATTTTAATTTTTGGCACCTTTAGGATAGACGTCTATCTAAAAAGATAGAGATCTTTCCAAAGACATCTCCCTTTCAATAAAGACGTCTAAAGTCCATAGAATATGTCTACCAAAAATAGTAGACATCTCTCCTATGATTAGGGCTATCTCAAGAGATGTCTACATGAAGCTAGAGATGATCCAAATGCATGAGGAAACTTCTTAAAAATGCCCATTCCAATTTGGAAAACAAATAAAGCAAGATGGAGATAGTTGGGAAGAAGGTGAGAATACTTGACAAATATCTAAAGAACCTCGAGTTGAGTTGAGGAAAGGTTTCTAGGATTTTTACCTTTCAGTTGCTTATAAATATTGATGATATTCACCATTATTAGTGCTATAGTGCCAAGTTTCACAATGCCAAGGGACAAACTGCAAATGCTGAAGGCCAAACATCTAAATAGAGGGTAAGAGAGAGAGCTATTGAGGGAAGAGAGCTTGTGCAAGGGAGGAGAGCTTATGTAACAAGAGAGCTTGTGCAAGGAAGTTGAGTGAGAGGCAAGGGAGAGCACTTGAGAGAGATTAGGAGAATCTCTTATAAGTATCTTGTCTTAAGCTTGGGCTCCATTGTGAGCAACTGAGAATTGAGAGGGAACAAGTGTGGCCTCTATGATCCTTGGAAGAGTTGTGAGTTGAGCTTGGGTCCTCATCTTTGATGTATTTTCTATGTATTTTGAGAATTATCTTAATATAAGGGAGATTTTCTCCATTTTATTATGTTGTTCTTATCTTTTAAGCAAGATATGCTTGGAAGTTGTGGATTGGGTCCTATTGGGATATATCAAGGTGCAACCCCTACACTAATCCACTAGGTGAAGCATGGAAAAAGTCAATAGTGGAATTTTTCCCAGATACAATAATGATTTGAGAGATAGGAGAATCAACAACTATCACTTATTCCTTTATCCTACTAATGGTATCCTCTACACCTATCCCTTGAATAAACAACTCATGCTTACATTATTTCATAGTTGCCTCATGCCATGATTTTATGTAGTTTTTCTTTTCCATCTTGTATAGCGACTTGTGAGCCTTTTTCTTTTTTCCTTATTCTAACATCTAGATGTACTAATCTCACCAATCCCTAGACTTGTGAACTAAGAGCTTCATTTGCATGTCCTTCTCCACATTACTCCTAGCTAGAGTAATCTTCCCTTGGATGGCATTCCAATAATGAGACCACTTGATCTCCTTCATGCATAAGAAATTCCTATTGGTCACATGAGCATATATGAATTCCTTGTGATCTTTGAGGCTCTTCACTTTATTTGTTAGTTTGTTATTTTTCTTCTCTAATGTTACAACCCATTCCGATAAGAGCTTGTTCAAACATTGGAACTTCCAAAGTGTTTTTGCACAATATGTAGCATATATTGTATCTCCTTCATATAACCTACATGGAAGGTTCTCCATATCGAAAGAAAGTTTGGGGGACTCATTTAATTCAAAGTCTTGTGAAGGATTCCATTTTACTTTGGAAACTACCATAAATAAAAATCATTAATATCACAAAAATACTAAAAATAGTGAAAATATAAAAATACATAAAAACATTTTAAAATGAAAAATAAAAATATATGTCTTACTAACATGAGGGACTATCTATTGTAACCTATCGACCTTATCATCCATCATTTCCTTCACAAACTCCATCTTGTCAAGGGCCTTCACCCAAGATGTAAAATAGAATGTGGATGTACATGCTTTTGGAGGAGGTTAACATCATATAATGGACATAAGAGTTCAACATTATTTGCAACAAGATAAAAAAATTAAAACAAATAATCTAGAAATGAAAACGTAAAGCTAATCCTAAAACACACCAAGAAGAACATGACACATGTCCATCAGAGGGTTGCTTTCTCAATGAAAATCATCAAGGATGGAATCCAAGACATCTAGAGCCTTCATGGATGCCCTCTCCTTCTCTTCCTTACATCATAGCTCTTCCTCCATGGTAGGCAAGGTAGCCAACACTTGTGGCTTTCTACAACAAACCAAAGCCAATAAAACAAATAGAATAAATTACTAAACACTTTTAATAACAAAAATATATAACTAAAACTATAATAAAAATATAAAAATATAAAAAATACAAAAATATAAAAAAATATCTACATACCTCCAACAACTTGATTTTCCCTATTAAGCTTGATCATCATCTTCTTAGGTTCTTGCTGATTAGGAACCTAAATGTTTTCCTCAACATGTACCTTCTTCATCTTTGATCTATCAATACCATCTGCTTTTGCATGTACCCTTTTGGTTCTTTTTCCATTACCATGCATAACACAAGGCTCCATCCTTGTGTTTTAAGTAAAACAACCATTTAAACCACTAACATTCTTAGTGATAATAGATAGTGATTCGTCCACATCCTTCTTGACTAGGTCTTGAAAACACATCATCTATGTCATGTGCTTATCCAGAGGCTAAAAACGTTGGAAAGCATCATGTGCTACCTACTCTCCATTACTCCTAATCACCAAGAACATTGAAAACCTTTTAAGATATGCACAAAAACACATAAAATGCACATGGTATAAAAAATATAGATTATTATAGAGTATTCAGATTTTATCCTATAGATTGATGACTAAGAATATAGTCCAATCAAAGCTAATTCCATCTCTCAAAATATTTTTCATTATTCATGCCTATTAAACCCCTATGGTTCTCTTCTACGATAATAGCATAAAAAAGACTCTAGATTAGAAAATAGAATAAGTATCATTTGCTTCCTCAACTTCACACTTGCTAAAACACAATATTACATCAAAAGGAGAGTTAAGCCAAGCCTCTATTTCCTCTCTATGGTCTGCATCTTTCCCTAATCTAATAGCAACCTTGACATTGCTAGAAGGTATCCCAAAGAGATCACCAAACATAAACTCATTAACACTAAAAACCACAAGAAAACCATGAACGCAAGTTATGAATTTGATGATCCCCTCATCAAAAGAGTCAATCATGTTCAACATCTTAGTTAGTAACATTGATGGACTAGCTAGCATGAACAAGTCAAATAAACCTACATCACTAAGCCTCTATTAAACATCCATAGAAGCTTTTTTTGCCAACCATTCTTGTGATAGGTCTAATTTACTCCACTTGACTTGAATCTTTTCCTCAAAATAACCTTAAATGATCATAGTGACTATAAAATCATGCATGGAATCTATAGCATAACATAGTTGACTTGTCAGCCTCATAAACCCATAAAAAATCAAAGATGATAAAAACATTGACCACACATAAACAAATTTCACTAATTAGGCTTAGGTAAAATTGGAACTTTAGGTTGAACTAGTACACCTGATCCTAGATCTAGATCATTCCACCTTCCATATGCACAATTGGTAGCTACACACATTTGGTATATGCAAGAATACTACATAAGTCACCTACCAAACTTAGCACCAAGCTAGTCAAGCACTCACACTTTTATGACCTCACCTTATTAAAATCCTCTAATGTTGTATGGGTTATAGATAAGGTTTGATTATTTTTCACTAATCCTCCATGGTGTACCCTATACTAGCAAAAATGAAGCATGAAAATAATTAGATCAAATAACATTGAAACCAAAGAGAAACAAAACATATTACTTTAGAACCTAGCCTATGCTTCTAGTAGGTAGATAGTTCCAAGAGTGTTTTGGAATAGAGTATTTATGTAATGACCTAGCATTAAGCTGTTGTTGGAATTATACTACAGATACTTGGGCATCTTCCAAATTTGGCATAATCATTCAACTTCAACCAAATATGAATCCTCATTCTAAAATATTTCTCTCTAATTGTTAGGATCATTTACCATGGACTAAATTATGTAATTAGAATACCCAACCATAAGGATCTCTATGATTATGACTACAACATCTATAGCCAAGTGTTACCACATAATCAACTATAGTTCTAGAGTAGGTACATCAAGAATTATTTAGTGTCATGTCTAAACCATATTAAGGTGTGGTTATCAAGGTTCATATCAAGGTTTAGGCTATTTTATGTAGACATCCCTGTATAATACAAAATCCCCACTAATTCACAATGATCAAGATAGGTTTCAACAATACCTTACACACAACCAAGCCATATAACCATGAGCCCATAGAGACCATAGAAATACTAGAAGAAAAATTAACAAAATTTAAACTAAAATAACCTTGAGACTGATAGTGTTTCCATTCAACATGAAATATAAAAATACAAAAAGTCCATCAATGTAACTACCATAATAGTGCAAATCAAAATCTAGCCTTTACACTTCAATTCACATAGTAAAATGATGAAATTTGACATCTTGATAGGCATTTAACATAAGAAAAATCTAGTTTGATAGTAACACAACCCTTTTAAATTAAAACAAATAAATTCAGCATGCTAGAAAAGTAGTTTGGCATTTTCATAAATTGTTGACAAGGCCTTGAAATAAGAATTTCCAAAAATTGTTGATATAGCAGAAAACTTTCCACAATACAAGAAGCCAAAATTGATAGTGTTGAAGCTCAATGAATGGAATTCTTCATAGAATAGTGGTCAACAAGCCCAAATAGTTTTAAATGTACAAAATATGAAAAAGATAGAAGCAAAAGGCACAAGTTTTCTTAGCTCTTAGAGCCCCACATGTTGCCATTATTCCCATGGAAAAATAATGAAAACACTCATACATTGTTATACCAAGCCTTAAAGATACCACATGCTGGACATCAAATTAGAAAAATTTCATAACTACGAAAATCCTTGCCCAAGTGCCCTACACTATTAATTCTAGCTTGAAAACCTAAAAAACTCTACAACAAAAATTCAAATTTGACCTATGTAGGATCCCATGATTGGAAAAAATGCTAGAAAAATCTTTAAAAATTATCATTGACCTTGGATGCAACCAACATGGCCAACACAACCTAAATCTACCATCAATGTTGTATTAACAAGTGTAGAAAAATTTAATTTTACTAGAATTTTCATTGAAAAAATCCTAATTCATATTTTACTAGTTGCGTTAAAAATCTCATAAAAATTTGAAAAACAAAATTGTAGAGAAATCTAAGCATGGCCTAAAATCCTTCTACATTACATCTTGCATCTCCAAGAAAAAATTGTCAATGTTGCTAGTTTTTCCACCGAAAAACTGCAAAATTTCAGAAAAATAGGCCAAAACACTATGCACTGGGCTAATAAAAAATTCATATCTTTTGTATAAAAAATCCAAAAGAAATTTGGTTCCACATCTAGCATAGCTAAAAAACCTAAAACTCAAAAATTGCATTACATGTAACTTGGAAAAAATGTTAAAATTTGGGTAAAACAAGAAAATATAGGATAAAAACAATGTGCATAGGTGTGAGAAAAAACTCAAATATCCACACAAAATGGTCCAAAGTCTAAGTTTCATTTCCAACATGATTGAAAAGGCCTAGCCTTAAATTTTACATAGTCAGAATACAAAATTTTGATCTAAATAAGGTTAGAGGTGGAAAAATGTTTCCACAAATTTGTTTATAATAATGAAAATATGGAAAATAATTGGTACTTGATAGTTCTCAATGAAGATCCTTTGCCTATGGATTGATCTAAAAGCCTAGGGATTATCCATATTACCTCCTCTCTATCATCCAATACTAGATTTCAACTTGTTGATCTGATCTTCTTTGCGATGGTCACTGAAATGTGAGGGTTTTGCCTTGATTGCTATAGGAAAAATCCCAAATTTTCAACTCTCCTATAACCACATTATGCACAAGGATGGGTAAATGCAAATTTTATTGCAAAGTGTTGGGTAGTTTGGTTTTAACCATAAAATCTAGCTCTTATACATTACCCTTGTGAAATTAGGTGAGAAATAAGCTCACATGCTAGGTTTTGATGTCAAAACTCCTCTCAAAATGCTAACACATTGATCATAAAATCCTCTATATGCTAAGAAAAGCCCTTCACATGTTGAGGTTGGGCAAATAAACAAGGAAATAGGTTTACACATTGATATTTACTTGAAATTTTTCCTTCATAGCCTTCCATGCTAACAATTTAACAATTGATGGATCCCACAAGACTTGGGCAAGAATACCAAAAAATCCCACATGCTTGGAGATCCTATTCCACACATTGTGGTAGTATGTGTGGTAGTGTGTGAAGCCTATAATAGTCATTTCTCTTACCAAACATACGCATATGTTGCCTAGAGGGCCCCAATAAACCCTGAGAAAATTTAAAAAAGAATTCAACATGTCAAAAACCTATCTAAAACTATTCATACAATAGAAATTTAATTCCTACATGCTAGAATTTCATCCACAAGTACCCACACATTCGGGAAACCTATCCCACACACCATGGTAGTGTGTGGGGTAGCATATAGACACCAAGAACCTCCAAATTTGATCAATATAGATGACACCTTACCAGAAATGTTCCAGCAAACTACATATCTCTCTTCTAAATCCTAGACACTATCCTAGAAGCCTAAAGAAATCAAACCTAGTCAAAATCCTCATGAAGTAGCATATTAACTCCCACACATTGAAGAACCAAGCCCCACATGCTATGGTAGCATATGGACCAATGTGTGAAGCCTACATCAATAATCAACATGTCAAAATTTACTCAAATGGTACTAGGGTGGGTTCCAGATGCCAAAGACTTTACCCAAAGTGATGATAATCTATCATGGTGGGTGCCACAAGTCTAAAACCTAAGCTAAACTACTCACACACTAGGAGAATAGGTCCTACAAGCTAATCTTTAGCCTTGTAGTATCCACATGTTGGGGATTCTAGCCCCACATGTTATGCCAATGTATGAACCAAAGTGTTAAGCATAAACAAACTTCCTACTTGATCAATCTAGCCCACACACTACCTACATAGGCTCTACATGCTATCAACATGGCACACAATGTTCACACATTGAGAAGATGGTCCTCACATGCTAGATACACCAACATTTATATTTTTTTAATTGTTTTGACAATAAAAAACCATTATTCTAGTAGTTTACAATAGTTTTTATAAGAATTTTTCATATTTTAATTATTTTTATAATATTTTCTCTTATTTTAACTATTTTTGCTAGCTTTTAAATTATTTTAGTAGTTTATAGCCTATTTTCTCTAGATTTTTATTTATTTTGATAATTTATAACCTATTTTCAGTAGATTTCTACTATTTTAGCAATTTATGGCTTGTTTTCTTTATATTTCTTCTTACATTGATCATAAAATCACTAAAAAATAAATATTATTATTTGATATTATTTTCAATCATATTCAACCTTGTTTGACCTTTCTTGACCTCCTTCTACATCATTTGATATCATTTGGTATCATTCTGCATCATTTTGCATCATTTTGGCTTCATTTTAATATCATTTGACATCATTTGGTACCATTTCAACTTCATTTGGTATGATTTGACATCATTTGACCTTGCTTAGCCTCATTTTTACCATTACTTGACATCATTTGATGTTATTTGGCATCATTAACACCTCAATCAATATTGTTTAACATCATTTTGCATGGTTTTGACTTAATTTGAACCTTCCTCTACATAATTTCACATCATTTTGCCATTGTTGCATCTCAATCTACCTTCATGAGCCTTATTTTACCTAATTCTACTTTGTTTTGACCCTGTTATGCTATGCTATGCTTTATCATCATGGTATTTTGCATCATTTTAACATTGTTTGATAATTATGTAATATAGATGCCAATTAATGTGCTTTGTTGACATTGAGAATCAAATCATGAATACATGAGCATAATTTAACCTATCATTGGACCTAATTGGACCTTATGATGATGTGGAATGATCAATTGACCTCGAATTCTTAGATCTTGAACCTAGGAGCCTATCCAATCATATAGCCTCAATAGTGAAGCCCCTAGAGTGGCATGAGTACATAGTTAAAACAATTTATTTTGAGACTAGAGACATCATGGAGAACTATCTAGTTGAAATGACCATCAAAACCCATAATGGTGAGAAGAAAATACTAAAATTAAGTTCCTTACTAGAACCCCAGATGACCCAAGACATCACCAAGGTCCTTCAGGATAACATTAAAGCCCTTGATTGGTCATACAAATATATTTAAGGACTTGTTTAGTGCAACATAATATTATACTTAAACCTAGCATCAAGCTTGTTAAACAAAAATTTTGTAAGATTAGAGTAGATTTTGCTCTGGAAATCTGCAATCTACAATAAGATCAAGAAGCTTTACCAAGTTGGTTTCTGTTGACATTTTGATATGTCAAAACCTTAAGGAAAATGGAGAATATAGAATGCTTGTGATAGATGATGATTTTGTAGGTCATGAAAAAGAACTCCATAATGAGATCTAAGAACTCAAGGAAATGAGATCTACATGAAAATGACAAAATGAAGATTACATGGGCAAGATGAGTGCATGGATGAAAAATAAGGCTACAAATCAAATGAAGATTCTCTAAGGACTGGAACGAAGGAAAATTAATAGGAATAAACCTAAAAAGTCTAAGCTCAAAAGTTGAGGATATGTCTTTAAAAAATAGTAAACACCTATATGCAAAACTAGACATCTCTCTATAGATGTTCATTTTACAAGTGAGACGTCTTTCCTAAATTATGGCCAATCTTAGTTAAATGTCCCAATTTCAAGGTAGACATCTACACTAAATATTTGGTAGCTATTGCACAAATTTTTAGGAGTCTTCGGAAACTCCAATGCTATAAGATGATGTCAAAATGTTGGAAATTGTGCAAGCACTATTCACACTTAAGCTATCATTGTCTATTCTATGTAATTCTATTCTTGCTCCTCACTGTTACATAAATTTCTTGATTGTAGTTTGTATTAAGCTTCAAGTACAAGGACTTGTAAATTTAGCTACATTATTTCCTTATTATTTTTCTTCTTTCTTATAACCTTATTGGGTTGATGTGCTTATTATGAGAAGGCATTCATAATTGAGCTTTTCAAGATCTTCAAGATTGAGTGGTTTGTAGTGTCAAAGAACTCCAAAGCGGAGCTTAATTTTGTAAAGGATGTAGGATCCTTAAAACCACATTATGAGCTTTTTGGAACATTGTTGGGTTAAGTGGTTTTAGAGCAACTAAACTCTCTGGAGTGGAACTCAGATCTTGTACATGATGTGGTGCCCTTGAAACCACATTTTTCTAAAGACATAATGTCTGAAGGTGTGCATGGATTCTACCCTCCAAGTGTGGATGTACCCAAGTTGGGAAATCACATAAAATTTGGTGTGCTCATGTGGCTAGTGTAATCTTATTTTGGAAACTTATTCAACCCCCATTCTATGTTCTCAATCCTTAAGTGGTATCAAAGTAAGGTAATCTCACATAGGTAACTTAATGTGAACATGGAAGGGGCAATGAAGATCATATCACTACTAGTTGCAAGATTTAATTAGAAAAATAGACTAATTTGTTCATCAATGTTTTCTTGAGGTGTTGTATTCAATCTCTTACCTACATTATTAAAGATAATGTTCTTATTTCATCTTCTACATTCAATTGGATATGTAATAGAAGATCTCATATGACCTCTAGAAGAGAGTATAACTTTAGGTCTATTAATATCTATGACAATTTCAATAAGAAAAGAAGTCATCATAAAGAAGATAAAAGCTTCTTTAGAGAAAGGTATGAGATTCTTTGTAATGAAATTATTTCTTTTCAACATCTATGCTTTAAAATGAAAGATATCTTAGACAACAAAGAGATAAATATTGCAACTCTTAATGCTAAATGTTCTTATCTTAAGAAATAAAATTAAAACCTAATGACTAAGATTCAAATACTAATCAAGGTCATTGAGTAGACAAATAAGAAATCTTTAGAAAAGTCCAAAGATCAAGATCAAAAGAATGTACACATTAAAGTTTCTTTAGAAGGAAGTTATTCTAGGTTTGGTAACATAATAATATTTAAGACTTTAAAGTGATTTTTTTGTGGATAATTTTGACATGTTTAGGCTTGCTACTAGCTTTGGATGAAACATTACACTTGATCTTTTCAAAAATAGCCTAGAAAAGTTGTTTTACAAGGAAAGAAAGTTTGGAAGCAAAAAGAGAAAAAACCTAAATGAAACATGATGGCTTTAGTTGCTCTTTTTGTAGTAAAAAAAATCACATGGTATATTGATAGTGGCTATTAAAGACATATGATTGGTGATAAAACCAAATTCATACACTTTTCAAACCAAAATTGTGGAACTGTTGTTGGCGATCGTTTGGGACATGACCACCAATGAGTGTCCTCGAACAGGATTTAGGTGCCTGCTGGTCTCTGGCAACACCAAGGCCTAGATACCTCCAAATAAACTTAGTAGTTAATGTGAGTATGTGTGTGTGCTGTTGTGGCATGTGGTTGTGTAAAATGAAATGATTGTGTTGCGTGTAAACTACAAATGACTTATCTTAAAGAGATTCAGCCAACTTTGCCAAGTATTGTGAGTTGTTGAAAGCTTCCTATTTTGTTCAACTACCTAGTCTATGCGGTCCTTATAATACCTACTTGTAACAAATAAATTTTGCAAAAACATTTGAGCATAACTCTACGAATCTACTTCTAATTTTCCCCAGAGAAAGAGATAGTTCCACAAGAAAACTAGAAATAGAGCAAGATTCAATGGAAATAGACAGAAAAGAAAGCAGATTTGTGTAGACCTCAAATATTTAAACAAGGTAAAATGACACGAGTAAACACTTCGCAATAAAGCTATCCCAAATTCAATATCTACGAATTGTTCAAACTTCCAAGGCTCAAACAAGCAATTTCTTCAAGACAATCCTACTATGCTACCAAAAATTGCTGCGTAAACTACCATGTACGAGACTCCATTTTGACTAGATAATAGATGTCAACGATTGCATTCAAACAGAACCTTTGAAAAACTTGACAATTTCTGATTGAAATACCATGGAAATTCAATTTAAAGATAAAAAGAAGCTATTCTGGTCCCATCAAAATACCAAAGATTTTCTGAACCCTCTTAACTACTGAATTGTTCAACGACATGACTACAAGCAGAGGCTCTCTTACAACAATCCCAATAGCAGTTCCTATACATTGCACAATAAAAAAATTTACTACTAAAATGCTCTTAAGGATTTTAAACACAAGCACTTCTATGGCAAAATTTTAACAGAAATTTTCTATCGGGCAACAAGAACAATAAGAGCAATCTAAAAATCCCAAAATTACTTGCCAAGGATGATACTATCTAAACCACTAGCTAAATAGTTTAAACAAAATAAAAATAAAACATAACTCACAGGACCATGACAAAGAGGCTGAAATCTTTTATTTAGCAAGCCATCAAGCAATCGTTCACAATTTCTTCTTACAAGCTCTTCCCGGAATCCAAAGTGTGTCTACAAGTGAGAGCCCAAGTGCTAGCTAGTAGCCTTCCAAAGTGTAGTATCAATGTCTTCTTCCAAGTTCTCCCCATTTTCCTCCTTAACCCCTGAAACCTTTTTATAAGGTTCAAAGGTAAGTAGGTAAGTTACAAAATATCTTTGGTGGTTATAACCACCATAGAGATAAAAAGCTACGGGTGACAAGTGTCCCATGTAGTTGCCAAGTGGCCTCATTCAGTTGCCAAGTGGTCACCATGGAGACAAAAAGGCTATAGTTGAAAAGTGGCCTTTTTAATTGCCTAGTGTCCCTTTTTAATTGCCAAGTGTCTTCATGGTAATTAAAATTAAAATTAGTTACAAATATCATAGTTGTAACTATCATAGGAAGTTACAACTTCCATAGGAATAAAAGGGATAATAGTCACTGACTTTACATGAATATCTTAAAAGTTTCCTTTCATAGTGAATAATAAGATAGCAAGAAAAATGGGCACTTAAGTAGGTAACCATCCATCATTTGCAACAACACCCAATTTAGCATAATAGTTCCCTTTAATTGGATATGGAAGTTTGTCAGAGCACAACCAAGTGCCAAATGTTTCTAACAAACAAAAATTTCAATATTTCGGTGCCAAATCCATGCATAGTTAAACCAATGCAGTAGTACCAGGATCAGAAGCCAAAAATTCATGCCAATTCAGCAAGAATTTTCTTGTGGAATTTCGGAAAATGCCCTACAAGTACCTCGCCATTCTGAAATTCAAATTTCTGTGCATCTGCTATCAAAATTCTCATTGTTGTCACCATTCTCTTCTGCAAACTCTTTCTGAGATCCATCTTCAATACTGCAGAGGTCTTTATCACTGAAATCCATTCTGAAATTGGCAAATTCTTGTGTATGTGTTCTGAAGTCTCCGAATCCGATGTTTCGGGTCTATCTTTTATGATTTTTTATCATCACCAAGATTATAAAGCATCGTTTTACATTGTAGTGATTGTATTTTTCTACTCCCAATTCCTGGAATTTACAAGATGCTATCTTTGACCCTTCATTATTTGTTTACATAGTATTATGCCCTAAATTATCAAAGCATCGATGCATCTGAGTTCGTGGTAACCCGAAACCTTTTACAAATATCTTTTCAAAGACCAAACCTACCCCGAGGTTTGGTGCTTACACTGAAACTTTTTGTTGCTCCAGTAGAAGCATACAACAGAGAGTGGTTGGACCCTCATAGCGGCCTACATTGTTGTTTCCCTTTGTTTTGCGTGGACTTACGCAAGTAACGGTGTACAAATATGTGCCGAAAGCATGGTTGTACTGTATTTTGTTCGGGAGACCATGGCCAAAAATGGAGGTGTAGTCATCTTTGGCATCTCTTTTATTCAAAGATTGAGAACACAAGACTATTTTAACATGTCGCTGTTGAATGTTGATAGTGCATTTTGTTGCGATTTCTTGAAGTCATCCAAGAAACAGAGGCCTGGAAATGGTACTGGTAAGATCTGTAAAACCATTGCATAAACGGAACATACGCAAAACCTAAGCACTGTATTCTAGTTCCTTTAAAATCTTTACAGATCAAGGTTACTGTCGTATCAATTTCAGGTTTTTTGGGAATACTGGTAGATTCGTGGTACGGTATGTCTGATACCATTGCACAAATAGAGTGACTCGACGTCCCTATTTTGAATAATAATAATAATAATGTTGTAAATAAAATCAGGAGCTGGAGCATGGGAAAGCCAAAGACTGAGCTCTCAGGCACTCAAGATAATACACCTCTACACTTCGCTGTGCTGATTTTGGAGGCTGAATTTATCGAGTCTAGTCCTTATGCTGCAGTTGATTGATTTTGTTTAGTTTTTCATGGAAGAAGATGGTTGTTCAGGAAAATTTTGTGGGTAGATTCACCCAGTTCTTTCATGGATTTTATCTATGAAGGGTTATTGTATTAATTTACATCCAATTGCTTTTGTTGTAAATTTCCAGATTTCACCTATTCGGATATCTTTGAAATTCGCATGGCCAAACACGAATGTGGTTTTGGAACATCAACTACGTTGGAAGTGATGACTTAAACAACTTTTCTCGACACAAATAGAAGATGTGAGAAATAGAAATGATTTGTGACCGTGTATCAGAATATGAACAGAGGGTGACCCATGTCGCAGATAAGCATCATAGTGAAAATAAAATATGCTCTGTAACTTTGGAATCATCGAGAATGTGATGATGTATGAATTGCATAGTATAGCATATTGTTTTTGCATCAGCGATGCATCATCTATATCACTTCTCTTATTTTGATTCATTATTTACCCACTCTTCTTTATTGCTAGCATCATGTTCATCATCTACATTTGATTTTGATGAACACTCGTCTCAAGTTTTACCCTGTGCATTTTCATAACCACCAACAACATCAACCTCAATTTTTTTTTAATTTGAGACTTTTTTAGTGATTTTTCCTAGCATTATTCATATTTTTCTAGTGGTTTCATAACAGATTGGTTGTTTATGCAGTTGTTTTACAAATTTCCTTTTGCCAGTATCTCTACTTTTGTTGTTCCATGAAATGGCCAAAATGTGCTAACAACTGTCACTTTTGGAAATGACATGAAAGCTCCTATAATAGGTATTGGTACCATAGGAGGAAAAGGTAAGGGAAAACCTACTATAAATAAACTTTTATTTGTCAAAGGATTAAAGCATAATCTTTGTAGTGTTAGTCAACTTTGTGATACAAATTTTGATGTTATGTTTTAAAAAGGATCTTGTAGAATAAAAGACTTAACCACTGGAAACATAGCTATAGAAAGAACTAGAAAGCCAAATGTTTACATCACTATATTTGGATGCAATCCTAACCTCAAATCCAAGTGTTTGATCAATACTACAGATGATTTTCTTATTTGGCATAGAAAGTTGAACCACATAAATGAAGAAATTCTTTAGAATCTGGTGATAAAGAAAATGGTTCATGGATTGCCCAAACTCAAAGACTTCAATTTGAACACCTATGAAGCATGCCAAAAGGGAAAGCAAACAACAATAAGGTTTGGTAAGAAAAATTGCATCTCTACCTCTTGTCTCTTAGATTTACTTCACATGCATTTGGTTGGTCCTTCTCAAAAACTTAGTTTGTGAAAGAAAAGATATTTTCTAACCATTTTGATGACTACTCTTTTTCTACTTGGGTTTCCTTTTTGTATGATAAGGATGAAGTATTTAATCATTTCTTAAGAATTTGTAATTAGATATAGAATAAAAAATGGTATTTTCTTAAAGTCATCAAGAGTGAAAATAAAGGAGAATTTAGGAATGCTAAATTTGAACAACATTGTCAAATGAATGACATTATTCATCAATTCTCTACTGCAAGGACTCCTCAAAAAAATGGTGTAGCCAAAAGAAAGAATAGGATCCTGAATAAAGAGAGAACTAATTCTTCATTACCATTTTTTGGCTGAAGTAATTAACATTGCATGCTCTATCTCAAATAGAGTTTAAGAAGGTTTACCTCTAAAACTTCCTATGAATTTTGGACTAGTAAAACACCTTCAATTGGTTATTTTTATGTTTTTGGTTCTAAATGCTATATTCTTAATGATAAATATATCTTTAAAAAATTTGATCCTAAAACAAGTAAAGGCATTTTCATAGGATACTCTTTTGTTTTTAGAGCATATAGAGTCTTCAATAAAATAACAAATGTTGTAGAAGAAACTATAAATGTTAAAATTGGTTATAGTAACATTACATCTCCACAACTTGATGATGAAGTAGTTTCCATTCAAAAACTATCTAGTACCTCACAAGTTCAAATTGATAAAAAATCATAAGTACATAGTAAACATGAGGAAGAGCATGAAGATGATTGTGAGATATCACCAATTCTACCTAAGATGCCTAGAGTTAGTAGAACACACTTTCTTAATGATGTAATTAGAAGAGTACAAGATGGAATTTGTACTAGAAGCCAAACTAGAAAGTTTGTGCCTATGCAGCATATCTTTTGCAACTAGAATCAAAAAATTTAAAGAAGTAGAAGGAGAAGAAGAGTATATTTCTACTATGCAAGATGAACTAAATCAATTTACTAGAAATGATCTATGGAAACTAATACCTAAACTAAACCATAAACCAATTACTAGCACAAAAAGGATTTTTAGAAATAAACAAGATGACAATGGAAATATTATTAAAAATAAAGCTAGACTAGTTGCAAAAAGATATAATCAATAAGAAGGAATTGACTTTGATGAAACTTTTGCTCCTATTGCTAGACTTGAACCTATTAGATTTCTTTTGGCATATGCTAGTATTAAGAACATCAAGCTATATCAAATGGATCTAAAAAGTGTCTTTCTAAATAGGGCCATTAAAGAAGAGGTATATGTCAAACATGCCAAAGGATTTGTAGATCCCATTAATCCTTATCATGTTTTTAGGATCAAGAAGGCTCTCTATGAACTAAAACAAGCTCCTAGAGCTTGGTATGAAAGACTTTTCCAACATCTTACATCCAACATCTTCAAAAGAGGTAGGGTTGATGTCACTTTATTTCTCAAGAGAGAAGGTAATGATTTGCTTACTATTCAAATCTATGTTGACGATATTATTTTTAGTGCCACTAATGATATTTTATGCAAGACGTTTTCAAATCTTATATAATTAGAATTTGAAATGGGCATGATGGGAGAGCTCAACAACTTTCTTGGATTTCAAATTAATTAAACAAAAGATGGAACCTTTTTTTGTCAAACCAAGAATATCAAATATTTGCTACTCAAATTCAACTTGGTAGAAGTTAAGGTAAAAAACACTCCTATGGTAGCAAACTTCAACCTCACCAGAGATGATCAAGGAAAATGTATTAATCATAAGCTTTATAGAAGTATGATAAGTAGCCTACTTTATTTAACTACTAGTAGATCGGATATAGATTTAAGTGTAGAAATTCATGCACGATATCAGGAAAACCCAAAAGAATCTAAGTTAAAGGCTGTTAAATGTATTTTTCATTACCTAAAGGGTACTACTAATTGGGAACTTTGGTATCCAAAGGATTTCCCACTTGATATTGCTAGATATTATGATGCAGATTAGGCAAGTTATTTAGATGATTGTCAAAGCACAAGTTGAAATTTCTTTTTCCTTGGAAAGAGTATTGTCTCTTAGACAACAAAAAAGAAAAATTCCACAACACTCTCTATGGAAAAAGCTAAGTACATTTCAACTAGANCTTCCACAACACTCTCTATGGAAAAAGCTAAGTACATTTCAACTAGAAGTTGTTGTGTAGAAATTTTATGGATAAAAGAAACACTTAAATATTTGGGGGTTAAAAGCCCAATCTACATCAATTTATTGCAAAAATAGTAGCACCATCAATATGAAAAATAATCCAATCCAAAATTCTCATATAAAACATGTCAAAATTCATCATCACTTTATACAAGAACACACTCAACTTGGACATGTAAAGCTAGAGTTCACTGTAATCGAAAATCAATTGGTGGATGCTTTAACCAAACCTTTTGATGAATGATGGTTCGTTGCTCTCTATAAAGACATGGGGATAACATAGCTACTCTTTAATGTAAAAAAAATATCCTTTCATATATTTAGGATGGTTTTCTAGTACTTTTTGTTTATGTCCAAAAAGGAGGAGAGATTATTGATGATTTTTAGTTTTTATGGATCATAATAATCCGTTTTGTGAAATTTTGGACATCACCAAAAAAGGGGAGATTGTTGACCTTTTGGTATGTCAAAACCTTAAGGGAAATGGAGAATATAGAATGCTTGTGATGGATGATGATTTTGCAAGTAATGAACAAGAACTCCTTAATGAGATCTAAAAACTCAAAGAAACAAGATCTATGTCAAGATGAAAAAATGAAGAATACGTGGGTAATATGAGAGCATGGACAAAAAAAAGACTATAAATCAAATGAAGGTGCTCTAAGGACTAGAAAGAAGAAAAATTGATAGAAGAAAGCCTCATAATTTAGAGCTCAAAGTTTAAGGAAACATCAGTGAAAAATAGTAGATTTCTATCTGCAAAAAAATACATCTCCCTATAGATGTATCACTATACACATCCCATCTTTAAGTGAGACATCTCTCTCGAATTAATTTCAATCTTAGTTATATGTCCCAACTTTGAAGTAGATGTTGAAACTAGCTATTTGGTAGCCAATGCATGAATATCAAGGAGTTTTTGGAAACTCCAAAGCTATAAGATGATGTCAAAATCTTAGGAATTATGCAAGAATTATTCATACATAAGCTATTATTATGTATTTTATGAAATTATATTCTTTATCCTCATTATTACATCATTTTATTGATTGTAGTTTGTAATGCGCTTCAAGAAAAAAAATTGTAGATTTAGTTATATTATTTCCTTGTTCTTTTCCTTCTTTCTTGTAGCCCTACAAGGTTGATGTGCTTCTTATGAGAAGCCATCTATATTGAGGTTGTTGGAATGCTACAACATTGAGTGGTTTTGTAGCATCAAAATACTTTGAAGTGGAGGTCAATTTTTTAAAGGTGGTAGGATCCTTGAAACCACATTTTAAGCTTTTTAGGATATTGTAGGCTTAAGTGGTTTCTGAAAGATGAAAGAATCTAGAGTAGAGCTTAGATCTTGTAGAAGGTATGATGCTCTTCAAAATACATTTTTTTTAAAGAAATAAAGTCTAGAGATGTGCACGGATTCTATCATTTGAGTATGAACATACCCAAGTTGGGGAACCATGTAAAATTTGGTGTGTTCATGTGGCTGGTGTAAGTTTATTTGGGAAACTTNNNAAGTTCTCAATCCTTAGATTCATCTAAGAAATAGATCATGGTATTCAGGTGTCCAACATGATGGTGGTTCCTAAGAAAAATGAGAGCATTCATATCCAGATTAATATCTATCTCCTCAATAAGGTAGCTATTAAAGATGATTTTTCTTCATCTAGTATTGATTAACTTATTAATACTATAGCTAGCCATGCCTTATTATCCTTCATGGATTGGTTCTTGGAATACAACCAAGTTAGGATCAACCTAGAGCATTAGTTGCATATAACCTTCATGACCCCTTAGGGAACCTTCTATTACATAATGATGTCATTTAGTCTAAAGAATTCAGGGGTAATCTATCAATGAGCCATGACTTACATCTTCAATGACTACATGCTAGGGTTACTACATGATTATGTTGATGATATAGCTATCACGTCCAAATTAGCTAGTAACAATGCATGTGACCTAAAACTACTACTCCAATGATCTCTCAAATATGAGCTTAGACTTAATCCTAAGAACTATGTATTTATTGTCAAAACTGGTAAGATGCTTGCTTTCATAGTATCAAAGGTAGGTATATGTGTTGATCCTAATAAGGTTAAGTCCATAACCAATCTACCAACACCTATCAACCTTAAGAATTTATGACGTTTATAAGGTAGATTATAGTTTATTAGTAGGTTCATATTGAGGCTTAAAAATAAGCTACAACCTATGCAACACTTGATTAAAAAGGGAGTTTACTATGAGTGGACTAACCAAGAAGCCTTTGACAACATCAAGTAGGAGTTGGCCCAATTGCCTATCATGTATCCCCCTTAGAAGGATAAATCATTCTATATCTACCCTATAATCTTTAAAACATACATAGCCTCTTTTCTCTATCAAAAACAAGATGATGGAGTAGAGTTACTTGTCTATCTCTTGAGCCATGCATTAGTAGCTTACAAAACCTAATATATTAGGTCGAGAAGCACTACCTAGCCTTAGCCATCTCTCTAAAGAAATGAAGACATTATATTTTTAGAAATTGAGTTAACATAATATGCAAGGACAATGTATTAAGAGACATCATGATCAACCTTTACGAGAGTAGCCTTATAGCCTAATGAAAGGCCATAAAAACTAAGTTTGACCTACATTACATCTTCCAAGTGTTGAAGAAGGATCAAACTATAGTCACACAACTTACTAGTTCCCCAACTGAGGATAATGCAATAATAGATCCTCATTTCCTTGATGAACATGTCAACATTTCAATGAGGTACCCAAAGCATATGAGACCATCATGCACTTTGAAAAATCTTCAACTACCCATCGAGCTAGTGCTACTATCATCATAACATTACCTTCTAGTGAGATCTAATATTTTGCTTATCATTTCTAATCTCCATGTACTAACAACATAGTAGAATACAAAGGATTAACCAAAGGAATTATGAAAGCTCATAAACATGGAATTACATGTTGAATGATAAAAGGTGATTTGCAACTAGTCATTAACCAAGTAACTAAGTTCTATGCTTGCAAGGCTAAACATTTATAATCTTACTGTAACCTAGACAAAACACTCATGCTTTAGTTTACAAATGTTGGTATCCAATACATTCCTCGAGCTAAGAACATACTAGTTGATGCCATTCCCACCTTAGCCCTAAGCATGATGCCTAATGTATTTAGCAAGATGTCTTCCTTGATAAAGAACTGTGTTCTTCCCATCATGTAGAATACTAAAGGTACCTCTATAGCCACCGTTTACAATATCCCTCAACAAGTGTGGTATGATGATATTAAGTTTTACCTAATGCATGATGAACCTCCAAAAAACCTAACTATCCCTCAAAAAAATGCTATACATAAAAGATCAAAACAATACATTATAATTGATAATACATTATGTTAAAGTTCTTATGATGATGTATTATCAATATGTGTGAGTAAGATAGAAGCTCATGTGATCCTTGAATAGGTACACGATGGCATGTATCAAGGACATATAGGACCTAGATCCATGGATGCAAAGATTAGATGCTTAGGATACTATTGGTCCTATATGGAAAGTGACTATGTACAAAAGGTAAAAACTTGTGACATTTTTCAATGATACAACCTAATACATATGTCACCAAGTAATTTACACATCACTTAGATTACATGATCATTCCAATGATGGGGATATTGATATAATTGGACCTATAATTCCTAAATTATCTATAGGGAATAGCTTCATCATCATTGTAATCAAGTATTTCATAAATTAGGTTGAAGTTATCTATTTGAGAAAAAAACAACATAACAAGTCTATAAATTTGTCTTAGATAATGTCATATCCCATTTCAACCTACCTTTAACAATCACCATAGACAATGGAACATAATTAAGTATCTAAGAGATGCAAAGTTTTTCCAAAAATTAAATATTAAACATTCTTTTTAATTAACCTACTATCCATAATCCAATGGCCAAGTTGAATCTAGTAACAAGGTTATTATAAACCTCCTTAAGAAAATGCTAAGAAATGAAAAATGCAAGTGGCATGAACAACTCTTGTATGCACTATGGGCTTATAGGAAAACATTTAGAACTACAACCAATGCCACCCCATATAGCTTGGTTTATTAATCTAAAATTATTTTGCCTCTTGAATTATAGGTTTCATTTTTAATGGTAGCTCTATCTAACTTCATTAATAATGAGAAAAATAATGGGCTACATACCATTGACCTTGATTTAGTGGAAAAATAGTAAGTAAAAATGTTTTTCAACATCAAACGATATCAAGAGAAGCCAAAAAAATAGCCTTGTCTCAATCTAAACAAGTGGAAAGTCAAGGAAGGAGACTTTATCTTCAAGGCCATTTATGAGCATGCAGATAAATTCTTGGCCAATTGGGAAGGACCAATGGGAATGAATTAACCCATCTATTCAACCATTCCTATCTCAAATCTTATTATATCTAAAGTTGATCTATTTGCTTATATCATTTGTTTAATTTTGTTTACATGTGTAGCCTACAACAAGAGAGCCTACATGACCTCCTATCTTTGTTTATTGGCATTTGCAAACACTATAAACTTTGTTTGAACCTGTAAAAAAAAGATACAATGTTATCATGTTTTACCAATTTGAACCCATGGTGATCTATTTTTTCTTGTTAGCACTTGCAACCTTATGTAATATCTTGTAATCACATGTATTATTTGAATTGTTTTCTTGTCCTCTTCAAGTTTTTCTTGTAGGATGAGCATGAAGCCATCACAAAAATATGATTCATCTTAGTGTTGAATTACCATGAGACTCATTGCATGAAATTTGGCTAGCTTGTTTGATCTTGTCAATAGTGCTTACATCACATCATCTCTACTACTCCTCCTAAGTCGTAATGCTGAAACTAAACTATGACCTTCCTTACTTTGCTAATAATGAAAACCTATGTTTAACATCCATGTACCATGGCCATGTACCATATCCTTCGACATGCTCTACTAATCAAGTTCACTAGATGTAACACACTTCATTCATTGAGAAAAAAAATTCATCATTAGTAATGAACCCCATTGAAAGTTTCAATCCTCAAAAAGGTACAAAATTCTAGGAAACCTAAGAGGCCAATGTAGCCTAAGGTGAAACAAATGGCTCCAAACAAAAAGGAAAGGAGCCAAGTGGCCAAAGAAGCCCAAGAATAGGATGTCGGTTCTTCTAAACACTGCCAAGTAATTGGTAGTTCAAGTATTAAAACATTTTGAAATTAGCAAGCATGTTACCACCATGCCATAGCCATGATGTCAAAACATTTACAATTCTTTGTTAGTCCATGTGACCATTCTTTGATAGCTAATAAGCCATAATCTCATTCCAAAATCTTAACATCCCATTACAACTTTATTTCACCATCATGAGTACTCCTTGGCATGGTTCAATGACTACATAATCAAATGTGGAAAGAGAAATTTGATGATAAACTTGCAGTAATGTTTTTCATTCTTTGTTGATGTATCTTAGGTCAATACTCCAAAAATCAATAAAGAGGACCCAATTAAACACCTAAAAGAAATTTATGAGATAAATAAATAGCTTGATGGCCAAGACCTGCACTGTAATTTTATGGGAATTCAAATGTAGAAATAATTTCTTTATTTTCCTATCAAAATTCTACCTTGTGCCCTTATTTGAAATAATATATTATATCTATTTTTCATTCAAAATAAATTTCATAGCTCACAATCTATAAATTTTACTAGGCTAGCATATAAAAGCCAAAAAGCCAAAAATGCCATCAAATATGATAAAAAACAATTTTACACATTGGAAGCCAATACACTAAAATTTTGGGTCCTAAAAAGTGTCAAATATGATATAATTTCAAGACCCAAAAGGTTAAAAACATTGGTAGTTCACATTCCACAAATTTTAGCGCTCCAAAATATTGAAAACATTGTAGGGAATGCCAAAAATTTTCTAGAATCAAGTTAGCAAAGAATCACCTAGTTCATGGCCTATTTAAACCAAATTTTTTATCATTTTGAGGATTTTTGGTTCATTGAAAATTTCCCAAAAATGAAAAAAAAATCAAGAAAAGAGATCTAAAAGTCCAACGTCATTTTCCAAAACAAATCACTAGAAGTGCTGAGAACCTATTTCAGTACCCAGAATCAAGAAAATCAAATGTAGTTGGGAGGAATGAGGGACATACACACCAACCACCAATGAGCCAAATTCTTATCACCATTTTTGCAAAAGGAAATGGAATAATTATAGTTCCACATTTTGTACTCTCTTACCTTGTACTTGTTATAAAATCAATACATATTATTTGCAATATTTTATCAAATTTTATTATTCTCCACAATTGTATTTCGGTGTTGTTTCCATTTATTACATGTTTTTTCACTTGTTTTCATCCATATTTTATCTTAGTAATATACTTTTAAAGTTCTTAAGTGATTGGAAAGAAAATTTAAGACACCATAGATCCTTTTGAGGCCCATGGATTCTAGGGTCAAAACTATTTTGCACTAAGATCTTTCATTCTCTAAAACCAAATTTTTCAATTGTTACGCTCTTGAAGAAATTATGCTTCTTCACATTGATTACCAACTATTCCTCCTTCAATTTAAGACATACCATTCTCAAGTGATCCAAGTTCTCTTTCTTATTAGAGCTATACATCAAAATATAATCAAAAAAGATAATACAACACTTACCAATTAAGTTCTTCAGTACATCATGCATCAACTTCATGAATGTAGCAAATGCATTTGTGAGCCCAAATGGCATCACCAATCACTTAAACAATCCATCTAATGTTTTGAATGCTATCTTCTATTAATCACTAGGCCTAATCCAAATTTAATGGTAACCACTCTTCAAATTAATTTTCCTAAAAATATTTACATTGGTAAGGATATCAACCATTCCTGGAATATGAAACCTATACCTCACTATTATCTTATTCACTACCCTAGAATCATTTCATATCCTCTATTCATTATTGTCCTTGTTTTGGCATAACCATTGCTAGAACCACATAAGGTGAAATGGATTCCATTACAAAACCATTGACATGTAACCCCTTTACTTACCTTTGTAATTTAGTCCTCTAATTTAATGTCATCTAATACACTCTCTCATTTGGAATGGTAGATCTAGGGATGAAGTCAATCTAATATTGTATATTTTTCATTAATGGAAATCCATCCAATTTCCCTTTGAACACCTTGAGAAATTTTTCCTCCAAGCTTAGCACACATGTAGGATTTTAAACTTTTACATCATCATGGTTAGAAGCAACTATTGATACAAAAACAAAACTAAAACTTATTTTATGATTTTCCTTAATGTATTTTTCTCTTCTAGAAGGATTAAGGAAATATTAAGTGAGCTTTTCTACCTCACTTGTTGAGCTATGATGAGAATCAACTCATGAATTTCATCATGTCTAGATACACTCCATAAATTTTTGGCTCCATTAAACTAAGAATAATTATCAAAATTCCAAGGTCTATGAAAAATTACATCAACCAATTAATTGAAAGTACATCACACTTCACAACATTGTGAAAAATCCTAATTTTAAATTTCAAAGTGCATTATTCCCTTACCTCTTGAGAGAAATCTCTAGACAACTAATGCACCTTGTATTATCTAGGATAAGGATTAGTTATCAAACCCAATCTAGAAACTACCTTAAAATAAATAACATTTTCTTGGGCTTCCCCATTTATCAAAACATGAAACCATTTCTCACTAAGCAAACACCTAGACCCAATTTGAAATAGAAATTTTCTAGTAAGATGGTCTCCTTTATTCACATTCCTGATGAATGCATAAGAATTAAATTCAAAAACTTCCTCAATCATGGAAGCATTAGGATAGTCTCTTTGAAAATATTATCTTGTTATCTCTTCCACCTTCATTTTTTATACATCTGTGCCCTTAGATGGCATGGTTGTCATCTTTATCTTTAGATTTGGACTTGGATCCCTTTTCTTAGTTGGATTCCTTGTCCCTTTGCTTGAATGGTTGTTTTGATGATTGTGGAACTTAGAAGTGGGGCATGAATAAGTTTCCCAAATTAAAAATTATTTAAAATAGAGGACATGCCAAAATTGACATGGTTCCCCAACATGGGTAGTCAACACTTATAGGGTAGTTCGTAAGCACACCTATAGACTTTGTTGCTCTCAAAATGTGATTTGAAGGATACCACACCCTACATAAGCTCTAGGCTCTACACTAGTGTGATTCAACACAGTGAATCCACTCAAACCCACAAGGCCTCAACAAGCTTAGAAAGTGGTTTCTAGGATCCCATAACCTTTAAATCTTGAGCTTCACTTCAGAGTGTTGTGGCTCTATACCAACACTCAATCCTGCCAGATGTCAATAAGAACAAGCAAGATGCCTTTGCTCAAGAAGCACATTAGCCTTGTAGGGCAACAAAAGAGAACAATAATTATAAGGAATGAATGCAACCAAGTTTGTTGATCCTTGTACTTTGAGGTAAAGCTCACTTTGACAAATTACAATAGACAAAATATAGTACAATGAGGTACAAGTACAATAGAATGATGTAGACAATGATTTCTTAATAGTGACACTTGAATGTAAACAATTCTTGCACATTTTCCAATGGAATAAAGTCTTCTTATAGCCAAAATGTTTTTGAAATCACTTCAAAATTCATGCAATGACTATCTAACAGTTAGTAGAGACATCTTCTCTAAGGTTGAGATGTCTTTTTACATCTAACCTTGATTTAGGAGAGACATATTCTCTCCTGGAAAGATGTCTTTATGGAGACATCTTTCTCACCAGAAAGATGTCTACTATTTTTTGAAATATGTCTTTGTTTAATAAACCATCAACTTGACCAAGACATCTACTATTTCTTGGAGATGTCTTTACATATTTATCTTCACTTTATCCAAGACATTTATTGTATGTTGAATACATCTTTCTTCAATTTCCTTTGCACTTTAAAATCTTCATTCCTTCTCCATGCTCTTGAACTCTTGCATGCTCCAAGTTCTTGTCCTAAAAACTCAACCACACAAACATCCTTGTGCTTCATTTTTCTTAACATTTTGACATACTAAAAGGTTAAGAATATCCTCCTTTTTGGTGATGTCCAAAACTTAAGAAAATGGATGAGATAAAACCAATAAAAATAGTAAGACATATAAATTCCTATGGTAGCTAGGGACTAGGATAAAGTGTTTAGGTTTAAAGTAGTTCAGTACATGGAGGATAATGAAACAATGAAAAATTAAGGATAAAAAATACATCACATAGAGATAACAAAGGACTATTCATAAAGTAAACTATCCACATAAATCTACAATTGTCTATACAAATGGTAGCATCACATTAACCACATATGTGCAAAGTCTAAAATCACATATGTGAGAATCAAAAAATCTTTCCCTTTTTGGACATAAATAAAAAGGAGAGAGAAAATTACCACTTAACATCCCTAATTACTAACTGTGATTGCATCCTCAAATTTAGATTCCTCCATAGCTCAGGATGGAAGATAAGTCTCCTCCTCATCATCATCACTATTGGTGCTATGTATACTTGATTGCTACTCATCCTTATCATAGGACTTAACCTATTAGATGCGAGCTCATTGGGGATGAAGCTTCACTTGAAATTGAGATGAAGTTGGAGGATCTAGCTGAGCTAGAGGCTATTGAGCTAGATTTCATTGGGACATGGTCCAAAAAATACTCTCCATAGCCTCCTATTAAAATGATATGGGCACATTAGCTAATGAAAGAACTAAGTGTATAGGATCATGATGCTCTTATTGCTACATGGAAACATGATGCCCTCGTTGGACATGAGACGGTGGTGCTTTAGGCTCTTAATTAGACTCCATCCTTGAGTCATGAGCACATGAAGGGTTGGCTACTATAGAATGCCTTAGTAAGGAAAGAACATCCTCATCACTATCAAAAATAGGAGTAGTAACCTCCTTCAACTCCTATCCATCAGAAAGAAGAGAAATACTAGCTACATCCAAACTCTTATGCAAGTAAGAGAGGTTCCTCCCAAGCTTCCTAATGGTTCATGAAAAAGGTCAAAGAAGATTCTTTAGCGATGAACTAATTTGAGCACCAATGGATTTGGATCTACTCAACTTGCAAAAGGTCCTAGACAATGATGTTTCCTTCTTCTTCTTTTGTGATCTAATTCTCAATCCTGCTTTAGCTCCATGAGAAATACTCCTCTTCATGACATATTCATTCAGACTCCTTTTGCCTTTAAGAAAAGGCATCACTAAAATAGGGATACTCCTCTAATGAAGCAACAAGCTAATGAGGTAGGGGTACCCAAGGATTCTCTCCTTGGAAAAGAGACTCAACATGTCCTAGAAAGTGTATATCCCAAATCCAATGGTAATCCTATGAGAATATAATAAAGCACAAATGGTTGGAATGGAAACAGATAATTTTAGCTTCCCCCTTTTACCATGATGTTATTGTTGGCACATTTTGGCCATTTCATGGAACAGGTTGGCATGATAAAACTGGTTAAAAGTTTTTGCAATTTGATAGTTGAAAAAGTTAATGGCAATTCCCAAAGGTGCCTATTTCCATCTTGTCAGCCTTCAGGAGATGCACGAAACAAAAGAAGATATAAGGTAAGATCCTGATGACACGGAAATTTCCATCAGTGACTCCTCTCGCATAGTTTCAGGACCAATTTCATCTTTCAAGGAATCCAGAAAAAGTGTAACTTCAAGGAGCAGTGGCAGCTATGAATTCAAGGATGATGTAAAAAAAAAGAAAATGATGAAAACAAAAAGAAAGAACTAAATATCTTAACTTCATCCTCAAGGACTAGAAAGGAGGGAGATATTGAAGGGGGCAGATCAAATGTTGAACTAGATGTTTCTCTAACAAGCACGTCTGTTTTACAGTGGTAGGGGGATAAACTTGTACAGCACATCACGAAGCGTTTAATATTGTTAACAGTTTTTTTTGACCAATTATAAAGATCATACGTGGTCATTTTCCCACTAGTGGTCATTGGGATCATATTGTTAACTAGTTAGCACTTGAGCTCTCACTTGGAGACAATTTGAGTCTTGGCGAGAAGAGCATTTTGTAAAGAAGAAGTTGTGATGATTGCTTGCAAGATGGCTTGCTAGAATAAAGATTTCAGCCTCTTTGTCATGGTCCTGTGAGTTATGCATTTCATTTTTTGTTTTGTTTAAATTGTTTAGCTAGTGGTTTAGATAGTATCATCCTTGGCAAGTAATTTTGGGATTTTTAGATTGCTCTTATTGTTCTTGTTGCCCAATAGAAATTTCTATTAAAATTTTGCCATAGAAGCGCTTATGTTTAAAAGCCTTAAGAGCATTTTAGTAGTAAATTTCATTATTGTGCAACGTGTGAGAACTGCTATTGGGATTGTTGTAAGAGAGCCTCTGTTTGTAGTCATGCCGTTGAACAATTCAGTAGTCGAGAGGGTTCAGAAAATCTCTGGTATTTTGATGGGACCAGAATAGCTTCTTTTTATCTTTAAAGTGAATTCTTGTGGTATTTCAATCAGAAATTGTCAAGTCTTTTAAAGGTTCTGTTTGAATGCAATCGTTGACATCTATTATCTAGTCAAAATGGAGTCTCGTACGTGGTAGTTTACGCAGCAATTTTTGGTAGCATAATAGGATTGTCTTGAAGATATTGCTTGTTTGAGCCTTGGAAGTTAGAACAATTCGTAGATATTGAATTTGGGATAGCTTTATTGCGAAGTGTTTACTCGTGTCATTTTACCTTGTTTAAATATTTGAGGTCTACACAAATCTGCTTTCTTTTCTTTTCTACTTATTTCCATCGAATCTTGCTCTATTTCTAGTTTTCTTGTGGAACTATCTCTTTCTCTGGGGAAAATTAGGAGTAGATTGCGGAGTTGTGCTCAAATGTTTTTGCAAAATTTTATTTGTTACAAGTATGTATTATAAGGACCACATAGACTAGGCATTTGAACAAAATAGGAAATTTTCAACAACTCACAGTACTTGGCAAAGTTGGCTGAATCTCTTTAAAGTAAGTCATTTGTAGTTTACACCCAACGCAATCGTTACATTTCTCACAACCGCACGCTGCAACAGCACACACACATACTCACATTAACTACTGATTTTATTTGGAGGTATCTGGGCCCTGGTGTTGCCAGAGACCAGCAGGCACCTAAATCATGTTCGAGGACACTTGTTGGCGGTCGCATCCCAAACGGTCGCCAACAGTTATACAACAAAATAAGGAACAAAGTGAAAGCATTAGGAGTCATCTTGCTCCTCTAAATATGACCTCTTTCAAAGGACATATTTTTCCCAAACAAGACATCACAAAATTCATAATTTCCTACAGCCATTATAACATTTTTGTAAATGTCATGCATGGTATCAATGGTCACCCAAAAGACATATAAAATAGAAATCCCAAGGATTGCATGCACAACTTGAGGAGAGAACTCAATGAGAAGACCCCCAATCATGGAAGTGAATGCCCCAATAACAGCATTTGTAACAACAATATTACAATAGAACTCTCTAATCAACACTTTAGGAACTAGAAAAATCATTGCAATGAAGGAACCCCAGTTTAAAGCTTTAAAATAATCCATCAAAGAAGTTTTTATATGGGCAGGAAATTATAGAGAGCACTTAGAAATAATGCTTTTGGTTCATGTGGCCTCAAACCTGTGTTTTGTACTATCAAATTTGAATATGTAAGTGGGTAGTGCACTATCAGAACTTCCTATGGTTTTCTTCTTTGGTGGTAGCCTAGACATCCCAATCTTCTTGTAGGCCAATTTTGACAGAATTGCTACTGATGGTGGAGCCCTAGTCATCTCTATGCATTGATTTAGAGAAATACGACAAAAAAATGAGGGTTTTAACTTTAATGGCAGTGACAAACAAGGACTTTGCATGAAAAAGAAGATCTCTTTTACAAGAAGAAGATGTCTTATTAGCATTTTAAAATCACCAATAGATGTCTTTCATACATAGTAGATGTCTTTGTCACACTGCAAGAAAAATCAAATAGACATATTACTTTATGAGTATATGTATTCTTGTAGATGCCTTTCATTTGGAGTACACATCTTTGTAATGATGTCTTTAGGTAGATATCTTTTTGAAAGAGGCTCAATAGGATGGGATTTTGGAAAAGCTTCCAAGAACTATAGTCTTTATAAATGCTTACAAAAAAAAACTTACGTCTACTTACCTACTATTATGTTAAAAAATAATAGTAATCAAAGAACTAGAGAAGGAATTTCCTCTTTTGAGAATTTTTTTCTCAACTGAACTTCTTCAATGTCCAATGCTTAGCTTCCTCTCACAAATTTGTTAGTAAGAGTATCTTGGTATTCCTGTTCTTTCCTTTTAATTGTCCATCACTTTTTGGTTCCTTTGTTCTTTTGAGTTGATGTCTAATCTTTCCTATGATCCTACAAAAATTCCTTTCCCAATGCACTTTGATATGACCAAGGAGTCATATGATATGACCAACTATTATAATACTTAAGATTGCAATCCCATTGTTTCTAGCCTAACTTATAACAATGATAGCACCTAATCTTATTATGATAGTAAGAATGATTAGGATGATAAAACCTTTTAGGATACTTTTGATGAATAGGAACTTCCTTTGATTTTGATGTAGTAGGAGTGTACTTCAAAAGATCATTTGATTGTAGTAGGATTGTTGATGATGATTGCTCTTGCATATAGCATCTAGTCCACTCTTATCATGTGGACTTCTTCCTTGTCCTAGTACCATCCAAAGGTATTCCTTTCCCTTTACCAACCTTTCATTTACTAGTTTGACATCTACAATTTCTATTTTAGCATATTCATAAGATAAAGTTAGTTTTCCATTCTCAACCCTTAGGTCTAAAAGTTCCTTAGTAAGGTTAGAGATAGTTAAATTTAATAAGGAGATTTCTTTATCCTTAGTTTTAACTTGTTTATTTAACTTATTGCAAAGATTTTGAATATACAAAAGCTCATTACACAATAGATCAAACCTTTCTTCATCATTGAGATTATCATATGATGAGTCACCATCATCATCAGTGAGAGCCATGCAGATGAGATGAGAATCTTTGGTAGAATCATCTACTTCCTCTTCACTTTGTTTACCATCATCCCAACTTGTGTAGAAGTTGGTGTTTCTCAATTCCTCATCATTGGATCTATTCTTATGCTACAACCTACTATTACTAGGATATTCATAGGTCATATGGCCTTTTCCACCATACAACCAACATTCTATACAAGAGAAATCAAGGCTAGAACTTAAAAAAAAAATTACCTCTTTTTTTTACCTTTGAATAGATTTGATTTTTTGCTGATTTCGCCTGTTTCTTCTTCTTACTATCAATTTTTGTAGCTTTCTTAAGAGAAAGGAAATCTTATCTTTGTTGCCCTCATCATGTTCATTGAGCTCCTTCTCCTTATAGGTAGTCTTTAGAGAAATGGTTTTTTCTTGGATAGCTCCTTTGTTTATGAGGTTCATTTCATAAGCAATCAAAGCACTCTAAAGCTCTTCAAATTTTAGAGTTGAAAATTCTCTAATTTTCTCCATGGTTGTAACCTTTGGTCTAAAATTTAGTTGAAGTGTTCTAATCATTTTAAAAATGACATAGTTTTCAGGAAAATCTATTTTGGTATCTTTAATGGCTACAACAATATCATTTACTCTAGAAAAGTAATCTATTATTTTCTCACCTTCTCTGATTTTAAGCTTGTCATATTCACTTTGCAAAACTAAAAATTTAGATTATTTGACAATAGAGGTTCCTTCATGAGTAGCTTCTAATGTTTGCCAAATTTCTTTGGCCATTTTACATCCTACTACTCTATTAAACTCAAATTTATTCAAAGTACAATATAAAAAAAATTTGGCTTTAGAGTCAAGCATAAACTTACCTTTCTCCTCTTATTTCCATTTGTTATGAGGCTTAATGATTCTAGTGGAGTTGTTAACAAGCGGAGTGTAACATTCAAGGCTAGACTCCCAAACTTTGAACTCCATAGATTCAAATAATCCTTGCATCCTTGCTTTCTAATACACAAAGTCAAATCCATCAAATATAAATGGCTTTGTATAAGATGTCCCCTCCATTATTCACTCCTAAAGTTGATGACAAGGAAGATTACCAAGCTCTTATACCACTTGAGGATCATAGAACTTAGAAGGATTGGATGAATAAATTCTCCAAATTAAAAACTCTTTGAAATGGAGCATACACCAAAATTAACATAGTTCCCAAACATGGGTAGTTCACACTCAAGGGGTAGTTCACAAGCATACCTTCATAATTTGTTGCTCTCAAAATGCAGTTTGAAAGATACCACACACTATACAAGCTCTAAGCTCCACACCGAAGTAATTTGATGCAATGAATCCACTCAACACCACAAGGTTCTGACAAGTTTAAAATGTGATTTTGAAGATCCCACAACCTTTACAACTTGATCTCCACTCTAGAGTGTTGTCACACTACACCAAAACTCAATCCTATAGGATCCTGACAAGCTCAAGCAAGATGCCTTCCCACAAGAAGCACATCAACCTTGTAGGAAAATAAAAGATAACAACAATTACAAGCAATGAATGCAACTAAGTTTGCTAATTCTTGAACTTTGAGATGTAGCTCACTTTAACCAATTACAATAGACAAAAGATAGTACAATGAGGTACAAGTACAATAGAATGATGTATACAATGATTTCTTAATACTAACACTTGAATGTAAACAATGTTTGCACATTTCCCAATGGAATGAAGTCTTCTTATATCCAATATGTTTCTGAAATCACCTCAAAATTTATGCAATGGCTATCTAATAGTTACTAGAAACATCTTCCTCAAGGCTAAGACATCTTTCTACATTTGACCTTCATTCAGGAGAGATGTCTTCTCTACTGAAAAGATGTGTTTGTGGAGACATCTTCATAAAGACATCTTTCTCACCAGAAGGACATCTACTATTTTTTAAAGATGCCTTTATTTGAGAAACCTTTAACATGGCCAAGATGTCTAATATTTTCTAGAGACATCTTTACTAATTTTCCTTCACTTCAGCTAAGACATCTACTATTTCTTAGATATGTCTTTCTTCAGTTTTCTTCACACCTTGAAATCTTCATTCCTTGTCCATGCTCTTGAAATCCTACATGCTTCAAGTTCTTGTCCTACAAAGAAAATCATACAAACATCCTTGTGCTCCATTTTTGTTAATGTTTTAACATACCAAAAGCTCAACATGGTTGCTTCTTTTCTCAAATTTTCTTAGTTTTTTCTCTACCTTGAGTACCAAATCATAAGCATCATTAAGATTTGTAGCTTATAAAATGACAACTCCTACTAGAACATCATTTTGAGACCTCCTAGAAAGATTGAAGCCTATTCATACTCCTCCAAATCACTTTAGCTTAATGGAATAGATCACAAAAGTTGATTTAAAACTATTTGATATCCTTGTCACCTTACCTTAGGAATTTTAACTTCAATTTCATCTCTTATCTCTATTGAGACTATTCAGTTTAAAACCTATATTTCATTATATTCTAATCTCTAATAGGTTATCCATTTTATCTTTCATAATCCTATGACTCCTTTTCCTACTAAGTAAAATTTATTTCTTCTAATATAGATTTAGCAATTCGTACCCTTAAGTGATTTGATACCTCTTCCAACTCAAAGTACTTATCAAATGCCTTCATTTAACTTGGGAAAGCATTAGTGCCATCTACATCATCAAAAATCCTTAACTCAACTTATGAAAGTCTTGTAACATTACTGAATTCTTTAGCAAGTTTTTCTTCATCTTCCTCATCAAGCTTACCATGAGAAGAAGTAGTGGCCACTGATGGAGCTCTTGGAATTTTAAAATGAGAAACCAAATTTCCTTCCATTATAATCCTAGGATAATGGATTCCAATGCTTCCATAGCTAGATTTTCCTTCCTCAACATTCCCTCCACCTAGCTAAGAAACTTCTTCATCATTAAAGCATGAATGCTCATCATCTCTGCATGTGTTGATATGGCTAGGACCTACATTCCTATCCACCTTTGCACTGATTTCATCGAACCAAGAAACTATTAGTTGGAATGAAGACTTGATGCTCTCCATGTCTTTATTCAAGACTTGTGCCTATTTCTTCTTAAGCATCATCTAAATTTGACAAAATCCATAACCAAAATTCCCAAGCAATAGCCTATGCTTTGATACCAATAACTATTGGAGTAGGTTCACTCTAATAGAAAATAATCTTCAATGCTACTAAATCCAAATATTATGAAAGATTAGTATGATAAAAATAAGAAAACTAAATATCTTTAATTATTGAAGAGAAGATTACAACAAGGTTTCATAACCCACAAAACATTCAAAACACTCAAAAATACTTAAATAATGCTACATAGCATAAGGTTCTAGAACCATACAATGATTGTTCTCAATGCAAGATACAACCAATAGAGAATCTCTCTCACAACTTAGGACTAATATCTCAACATACTGTTGGCGACCATTTGGGACGCGACCACCAACGAGTGTCCTCGAACAGGATTTAGGTGCTTGCTAGTCTCTGGCAACACCAAGGCCCAAATACCTCCAAATAAACTCAGTAGTTAATGTGAGTATGTGTTTCTACTGTTGCGGCATGCGGTTGTGTGAAATGTAACGATTGCGTTGTGGGTAAACTACAAATGACTTATCTTAAAGAGATTCAGCCAACTTTGCCAAGTACTATGAGCTTTTAGAGTTCCTATTTTGTTCAATTGCCTAGTCTACGCAGTCCTTATAATACCTACTTGTAGAAAATAAAATTTTGTTAAAACATTTGAGCACAACTTTGCAAATCTACTCCTAATTTTCCCCAGAGAAAGAGATAGTTCCACAAGAAAACTATAAATAGAGCAAGATTCGATGGAAGTAGACAAAAAAGAAAGCAAATTTGTGTGGACTACAAATATTTAAACAAGGTAAAATGACATGAGTAAACACTTCGCAATAAAGCTATTCCAAATTCAATATCTATGAATTGTTCAAACTTCCAAGACTCAAATAAGCAATTTCTTCAAGACAATCCTACTATGCTACCAAAAATTGTTGCGTAATCTACCACGTACGAGACTCCATTTTGGCTAGATAATAGATGTCAATGATTGCATTCAACAAAACCTTCGAAAGACTTGAAAATTTCTGATTGAAATACCATGGAAATTCACTTTAAAGATAAAAAGAAGCTATTCTGGTCCCATCAAAATACCAAAGATTTTCTGAACCCTCTTGACTACTGAATTGTTCAACGGCATGACTACAAGCAGAGGCTCTCTTACAACAATCCCAATAGCAGTTCCTATACGTTGCACAATAACAAAATTTACTACTAAAATGCTCTTAAGGCTTTTAAACACAAGCGCTTCTATGGCAAAATTTTAATAGAAATTTCTATCGGGCAACAAGAACAATAAGAGCAATCTAAAAATCCCAAAATTACTTGCCAAGGATGATACTATCTAAACCACTAGCTAAACAATTTAAACAAAACAAAAATAAAACATAACTCACAGGACTATGACAAAGAGGCTGAAATCTTTTCTTTAGCAAGCCATCTTACAAGCAATCTTCTTTACAAATCTTCTTTACAAATGCTCTTCTCAAGACCCAAAGTGTGTCTTCAAGTGAGAGCCCAAGTGCTAACTAGTAGCCTTCCAAAGTGTGATCTCCAAAAGTGTGATGTATGAGACCTCCCAAAAGTATCCCCCTCCTCAAGTATTATTTCCCCTTTTTAAAGGGTTCAAAGGTGGTTACATTCCAAAATATCCTAGCTAACTTTTCTCCCAAGTAAGGAGGTTACAACTTACCCATCTAGTTAGGAGGAAGTTATGTAGTTAGGGAGTTAGGAAGTTATACATAGAATTAGGAGAAATTTAAGCTAACATTAATATTTGTAAATATTATATTAAATGTAATGTGATATTATAAATATTTTAAATATTTTAACATCAATATTGCAAATATTTTTATGAGTAGTAACTTATATATATATAATAATGTTTTAAAAAATAATGTTTTAAGACTTGGGATAATTAAAGGCAAGTTTTAAAACCAGGGCTTCACACTATAGGTACTTCATTTAATGGTTATTATATCTATATATATGTATATACGTTGATTAATTTGTTAGATATTTTAACCACTTGATGCTTTCGTAAAGTTATAAACGAGTGGTAGTGATAAGATAATTTTACATACATCTTGATGTAAATGTGAGTGAAAGTGGCAGAGTTAATGGTTAAAAATAATTCTTCTTCATCTTCCCTGGTAAATCACACAGATAATCAGCAACAGTTCCAGAACAACAGGCGTAATTGGCTGGTTCGTTTTCTCCTTTCTCTTATCTTTGCACAAAACCGATAAGAACCGACACATCTTCTAACCAAGATCCAAAGTGCTATTTCAACGAAAACTGTATGTTTGAACTACCACCGCACAATAAGGCCTTGCAAAATCGTAACCAACTACCACCGCGGGAGAAGGCTCTACCGCTACATCCGGCATCGTTGTGATGTTCAGTTGTTGAAGAGTGAGAGAAAAGGATTTTCTTGGAAGAAAGAAAGAAAATGATGAACAGTTCCCTGGAATTTGTTTTGTTCTACCCCAAATTCGCTTAGGGCTTCCTATGTTTTTTTTTTGAAATTGCGAAACAAAAACAAGAACCCAAATTTCATTCCCTCCACGAATGTGTCTACATAGTTTTTAGAAATCACATTACAGAATCATCAATCACTTCTGCTAGAAATCCACGATTAGTTCAGATGTTCCTAGAACGTTACACAAGAAGCCAAGTTCAAATTTTTAGAGCTGCTGCTCCTGAGCGAGCATCCACTAAAACCATTCATCGGCAACATCTTTGAAAGAGGGGCTGAGATCTTTTCTTTAGAACTCATGCTGGGATAGAGCATCGTCATCATTAAAATCACCCTCCCTGAGAATGACCTGCAGATCGACATCAGAGAGCGAATCCAGACCTAGAATCGTAGTATTTCTGTGCAGGCTCTCCAACGTTATCAGTCCCATCACAGGCTCCTCCAGAAACTCGAAACCCTTGCACATCTCCGCCATGAACTCACTGGCCCCTAATTTCTCCACCATCATAGGAAAATAATCCTCGAACTCCATGGCTGGCTCAAACCCACCAAAAATCCTCCGCAACTTCACAAGAATTTCCTCTTCTCACATAGCTTGATTTGAAATGCATCGGCAATTTTCACAGCAGCAACAAAATGAAAATGGCAATGCTGAGTTGCAGATAATTGATTGAGGTGGAGGCGGTAGGAACAACCCCAAACCAATGGCAAAGCAAAGTGACCATAATATTATTTCATTTACTTGTTGACATGGCTTTCATTAGTTAAATAAAATTGAATCATAAAATTCTATGTTTCATCACCGCACAATAACTTACATGAACCTTTGGTAAGTTCAAGCATTATTCTTTTGAAATTATTTCCAAATTATTTAAGGTAGAGCACAGGTGCTTTTGAACAAATATCGGTAGCCTAAAACACTGTTTTCTATCACCTTCTCCTACTTGTTCTTTACTAGTATCCAAGGATTTGCTAGTTATTCTATTTTTGTTTTCATTTATGCCATCTTTTTTTTAATCCATCTCTTTCTTCTTTCAAGAAAAAAAAAGATAGGAATCAATNCAATCCATCTCTTTCTTCTTTCAAGAAAAAAAAAGATAGGAATCAATACCTTTTCAGATTACATCTTGCTATTTCAATATTTGTATTGAAATATTTTGGAAATCTCAATCATCTCATGTCTCTGTTCCATAAAATGGCTAAAATGT
>MNCI01015132.1:81219-101517 GCA_015680685.1 Gnetum montanum
TGCCAAAGAGATAAACTATAAAGGTTTTTTTTTGATACAACAATTGATAGAGAAATTTAGAAAACATAGAAAAAAATCTACATATGATCTTCATTGACTTAGAAAAGACATATGATAGAGTACCTAGAGATATTATTTGGTGGGCCTTATATAGAAAAATCATCCTTGATAAATCTATTAAAGTGATTCTAGATATCTATAAAGGAGCTACTACTAAAATTCAAATAGCTTATGGAAAAATATCTAATTTTTCAATCACTATAGGTCTACATTAAGGATCTATACTTAGCTTGTACTTATTTGCCATTATTATGGATGAATTAACAAATGAAATACAAGATAAAATCTCTTAATGTATGCTATTTATAGATGATATTGTGTTAATGGATACAAGTTGAGAAAATATTGCTTCTAAAATAGAGAAGTAGAGACTACTCTAGAATAAAAAGGCTTAAAAATTAGCAAAAGTAAGAAAGAATATATGGAATTGAATTTTAATAACAACATAAATAGTAATGAAACAAAAGTGATAATTCATCGCAAATAGTTCCACTACTTATGATCATTCCCCCAATCAAATGGTAAAATTAATAAAGATATAATAAATAGAATTGAGATAAGATGGTCAAAATGGAGACAAACTAATGGTATTCTATGTTATAAAATAATACTAATAAAATTGAAGGAGAAACATTACAAGACAAAAATCGGGCCTACTATCTTTATATGGTGCTAAATGTTGGGCAATACATAAGAGGCATGAACAAAAAATTAATGTGGTGCAAATGAAAATATTTTGATGGATGTTGAACATTAACAAAATAGATAAATTACATAATATATGTATTAGAGAAATATCTAGAGTGTCTCTATTTCAGATAAGCTACAAGAATGACAACTTAAATAGTTTGGACATCTGCAAAGAAGATCAAACAATGAGCCTATAAATAAAGGTTGCTACATGATTATTCTAGGAAAGTCACTGAAAAAAGACCAAAGAAGATTGGAAAAAATAATCAAAGATGATTTGAAGAAACTACAAATGAAAAAGATCTAGCTCTTCATAGATGTGAATGACAAAAAAGAACTCGTGTAGTTGACCCCATTTTATTGGGATAAGACTAGGATAATAATGATGATGTATGAGGTCAAGAGTTTGAAACCAAACAATCAAACAACAAGATCATCCACAAGGGTGACATAAAATAATATTTCAAATACTAATTAAAATAAAATAATTATAAAATCCATAATGAAATAATCAAGGTCACATGGTATAACAAGTCATAGTTGAATACTCTATATGTTTAAATAAAATATAAATAGCTAATAAGAAAAATAATCATAGCTATATAGAACCAAAAAAACTACGTTTCATCAACTACAAAATTTTATGAACATATAAAATTGAAAGTAAATGTTGACAAACTAAAAATGCTAATTTTTGGAACTAAAAAGAGAGATTACACTTTTCATCTAAATAATAAAAGACTTGAGATTGTGCATACTTGTAGATATTTGAGAGTAGAATTCTTTCAAAATTATAAGTGAAAGAATTATACATCATTGAGATTGTGCATACTTGCAGATATTTGAGAGTAGAATGCTTTCAAAATTATAAGTGAAAGAATTATACATCATAACAAGTTATAAATATATGGAAGGCTTTCTATACAATGAAAGAAACATAGCATTCATAATATTTGGACTTAGAAAATTCAAAATTATCTTTTTCAAATAATTGTACAAACTCTAGTGCTTTACGGATGTATAGTGTGGGGGCTAATTCATGATGAAGAATCATGGGAAAAAATTAAAAAAAAAACTTCAAAAACAATTCTTGTTGAATGAATTCAAGATGAAAACTCAAATCCCCAATGTAATGCTTTTATTAGAAGCTAATTTGTTGCCACTAGAAGCTAAAGTAATGTATCACTTCTTAGCATTCTACTTGAGAAATAAAGTATTAATAATATCTCAAGAGAGATCATATAAAAATATGAATAATAGGGGTGATTCAATGAAGAAAAATTATGGCTCCAAGAAATGGGGTATTCATAATATTAATAGAATAGTAAATTCAAAACAACTTTGGAAAATTGTTACAAAGAAATTTTCAAAGAGATGACAAAATGAGATACAAACTCAAAGAAAAAAGGCTAACATTTTAATAGAAAAATATTAGATTTAATAAACACAATGAAATAAAATATCTACATACATAAATTATAAATAGGAGTGAACCCTTCCCATTATAACTTACTAAGATAGGTCCAAAGTCTTTACGAGAAGCCCATGCCAAAAAAATTCAAGATGCTTCACAAAGAAGTATAAATAGGGGTAAAGCCCTTCCATTATAAATTATTAAGAGAAGTGAAGTGAATAAAGAAGCTCTTCCTATCCTTCATTTTTGGTGTTTAATGCAATTTTTTGAGTGCTTAGTTGAAGCTCTCCTAGCTTCATCACTTTTATCTTTCTTATATTCTTATAGCATTTACCTCTCATCTTAAGCAATGAATCCCTCTTCATGGATTCTTCTCTCAAGTTCTGACATATTTCTCTTGCATAATTTCTTATACGTACATGAAATTTCACATGTTCACATATACCCTCCTATGTTTCAAGTTTTTTTCAAATATTTGAACTTATTAGCATGTTTCTTTATGTTTCCTTTGTAGAATTCAAGTAGTTTGAAGTAGAGTTTCATTTAATTTCCCAGGATTTACTTCCAAGTTTTAGATTCAAGTTAGTTTATCTTAAATTTCATGCTCATGTTGAAAGTTTAAAGAGGGTTTTAGCCACTTTCTCATGAATTTGATGTAAAAGCTTAGTTTTATCCTTTCATGAGTTTGTTCCATTCTATTCCAACTTATGCTAGTTTTATAATGCATTTGAGGTCAATTAAGAGTGTTTGAAAGGTTTTGTGGATGTTTTTATGATTTTTGTACATGTTGCATAATTTTGAAGAAAAAGAGAAGTTTCTAATGTTATTATTTTAATTCAAGCCTCCCACACCATGTTTAGAGATTGTGTGATATGTTTTCATGCTTGTAAATGAGGTTGGAGTTGGCATTTTTTCCAATTATAGATTGAAATTCTTGTTTCTGTTCTTCTTTTTTCTTCTTGCAATTCCATAACCTTACTATGACCTTACCATGATCCATGGTGAGCTCTATTTTAGAATTTAAATAAATCATGACCTATGGTTGGCCTATTGTTCAATATTTAAAGTATAATAGAAGTGCAAGAAGATTCAAAGAATCACTATGACCTTACCATGATCCATGGTCAAATCTTGGTTTATTTAATTTGAATTTTCTCTCTAATTTGCAAGATCATGACCCATGGTATTAAAATATGACTATCCTAGAGCCTAACTACAATGCATGGTCAAATTCCACAACTTGTTATTTTTCATCATAACCATGCCTTAACTCACGATTTTGCTTGTCGTCATGAAAATCACCAAATTTGGAGCTAAAATTTTAGAGATAGACAGAGGTTGAGGAATTTATTCGATTATGTAGCTTTGAAAAGAATGGGATCACACCATCTCTAAGTTGAAATTAGAATATGGAACAATGAGTAATACAAAGATAAACTATGATAATTATGTTTACTACAAGTGGTAGAAAATGAGTAACATGTATTATTAAAATGCTACAGAAGATAATTCTTTAAAATAAAATAGTAAATCTAATGAGAAGCTCTAATGGATTCTACAAAGTCACAAGACATAAAATTTGAACAAGAAAATGAAAATGAAAGCTTTATTCATGCTCAAATGGAGAATTTACATATGAAAGGAAGAATAAATTCCCAAGGATAGACCAGAGATTCAATCAAACTCTGACACACTCAATAAAAGAAATCACACACACATAAGGATGAACATCAAGATCCCTTGCCAAGACTCTATCTCTTCTTCTACTCTTCTCTCAACTCCCTACACTCTCTCTTTATCTCTCTAGACTCTCTTTCTAAACTTTCCTTTTAGACTCTCTTAATCAAATTGGAGGCCCAATAAATCTATTTATATCTTTTTCATCCTACCTCTTCATCTTCCATTTCATCTATCATTAAATTTAATGTTTAGTAAAATTAGTGTGATATGTCTATGAGAAACAAGAGATGTCTATCCTAAGTGTAGAGGATATCAAGGTAGATGTCTTGGGGAAGACGTCTTGCAATAGACATCTTGGCTGAGATGTCTCATATGTAGTTGGGACATCTCATTTGTAGTTGGAACGTCTCACCTACAAGGCCAAAATACAAGGATGCTTGTTTCAAAGCTTGGAACCTCTGAACACCTCCAAAAAAAGTTTCCATAGTCCCTAGAACATCCTAAACTCATCAAAATAGCCCCAAAACACTTCCAAACATGTCAAGACTCCAAGGAAATATCTCATAATTGGAGAGATGTTACATTGGCCTGTTTGATGTCCACATCAACACCCTCCAACTTCATAAGACTCTTGATTTCTAGACAAGATTCCTTTACACTTGGGATAGTTGTTGCCCCCTCACATAGGCCACAATTCACATACAAACCAAATCACAACACACATGGAATGGTTAGAGCTCATAACATTTTGTCTCTACCATCCAAACTTATTTCACAAACACATATAGACATACAATAGAATGTATGCATGACACACATAAACACACATACACACACACACAAGCATAATTTTTTTCTTACATCACAATGGAGAAATTCGTGAAACAAAAGTGGATATGTTCTTTGATCTTAAAGGCTTTATCATGTTTTCCATTTTAAGAGCATAAAATCCCATGTGTTTCTTCCATGACTTGTAACAAAAGAAGATTAAGAAATTCAAAAGGATTAGGTATCGTCAAACCAATTTCCTATCTTCCATCCTTTGTCATCTTCTTCACCTTCTTCTTCTTGGTGTTTGGAAGACTACCACTTAGCTTTTCTTCTTCATCATCAACACAATGTAGATTGTCTTCATGTTGCTCATCCATTTCATAGCTAAGACAATCAAGGTCATCAACACCTTTGACAAATTCATCCTTGTCATAATGCATAGAAAACATCTCCAATTTCTAAAAACTCATATCATTATCAATGGCTTCACCAACATCAATAATGAACTTTCTACTATGATTACCACCATAGCCATCATTATCCCATACAAAATTAAATTCATTACCATCATTATCTTTGCTTTTACTAACAATGATATCAAAATTCACATTGTTTATATTAAAAAAAACCAAGAGTCACAACATTATCATAATCACTAGAATGATCACGATGCATATCATTACCATTGAACAAACCACTACCAAGGTGAAGTGATAAACTAGCATCCATCACACTAGCTTCAACATGAGAAACATTACTACCATCAACAAGGTAAAGCTCATACTTACTTACCTCTTTATGATTTCTCCCATCCAATTTTGGTTCAACATGATCTTCAACATGTGGTTGTCCAATCTCATCAAAGCTTGAAGGTTCAAGATCCAAAATAGGAGTTTATAATTCCAATGGCTTCTCATATTTTCACCCCATTTTGAAGGTACCAACTCAAAAGATAAAATATCCTCCATGGCTTTAACATCATTTTCATCAAAGACACCATCAAAGCAATCATTCTTTCACATTGCTTGGCTATCTACCATGAGATAGCCTCAACTTGGCTTAGAATCTCCTTTTCCCTTGCCACAAGGTATAGAACAATTGAAAAAAGTATGAGAATCATACCTTCTATTATGATAAGTCCCCTAATCCCGACCACTCCTTTGCCTTAGATCCTTAACCTCCCATGAATCATGAGGTAGCAACTCTCCTTGATTAGTAGCACACACCATCTTGGACCTTGAAGATCTTTTGGTCCCTTTGATGAAGTCGTTGGTTTCCTTCCTTGAAATCTTGGAGTATTGAGCACTCCTTTTCTCAATAAGAGATACTTGAGAACTCATTTTCTCACTAATCTCTCCTTCATCAAACCTTTCTTCTTCTTCATTTCCTTGATTAATATTTACATTTTCCATAAAAATGAAAGAATTAATTTTTGTTGCCTCTTCAATCACAAGAGGTCTACCTTCATTGGAGGATTCTTCTTTTCTAAGATTTTGAGTTTCTTTCTCTTGGAAACCTTTGTCTTATAACACTACCATTGTTTATGTCCCTTTTCACGACAACTGAAGCATTGAAGGTTGGAGGCATAACCATTTCCTTGACCTTTTCCTTTCTTGGAGTAGTCCTTCTTAGAACCTTTGCCCTCCTTGGACTTCTCTTACTTTTGATTGATGTATTTCTTGGTATTTCCATTCTCCTTGGCTTCTTCCTCACTTTCAAAATATTTGGAGTTCTTGCCCTTAGAAGGTTTTGGACCTCTACTATAGCCTTGAAGTTTTTTTTTTTCTCTTAAGAGCTAATTCAAAAGCCTCATCCAATGTTTTGGGCTCATAGAAGATTAGCTCTTGTTGATACTCCCTTTTAAGTCCTTGAAAGTTAGATGCTTATTCATAATCATACGAATGAACTTTTGCAAACGATAAATCTTCTCTAATTTTTTCTTGAGCATGAATTACATTAAAGACCAATCCTTGATATGATAACCATTTTTCACCTTGTAAGAATGACTTTCCTTCTCCCATCATACAAGTGCTATGCCTTCCAATTTGGTTTAAGCAAAAGACACCTTTTGATGATTTTCCACATCTTGATGTTCAAAGTATTTGTTAATCATTTTCAACCAAGAGAGAAAAGATTCAATTCCTTCCATGCCATTGAAGGGTTTGAATAGAACATGAGGCATCCTTGAAGCATGTTTGAAAGCTTTTGCAAGAGTGACTTCATTTAAGGCTTAGAGAAAAGTTCTTTTTTCTTTTTCGTAGGAAAAATGAAGCCTTGAGACTTATTTTTATCACTAGGAGCATTAAGAAAAACATCATCTTGAGCTTCTCCTTCTTCAAAGTAGTCATATTGTGAAGGAATATCATCTTCAAGTAATGGCATTAAGGAATGTCATGAAGAAGGTATTGGTGAAGAATTGCATGACTTGTACCTTTTCTTGGATGCTTCTGATAAGGTAGCATGTCCTTTGTTCTTTCCAAACTTTTCAATTTTCTCAACAATGAGCTTGAGAACATTTATCATGTCATCCATGTCTCTTGATAAAGCTTGAACTATCTTCTTCTTTGGAGGCATGATGGAAATTGATCCAAAAGGAAATTTGCACAAAATTCTACAATGAGAGGTGAAATTTTTAAGATTTCTCAAGGAATGAGATAAGAAATTCTCAGATCTTAAGATAACTGATCATAAGATCTTCAAACCCTAGTTATTTCAAGCCAATGGATGTCCAATTCCACAATTATCTTCTAATTCTTGAAAGATATGACAAACGTAGGGATAAAAGGGAAATTTTCAAACCCTAGGATGAGTAGAAGAAGTAGCAAGAGAGAATTCATCCAAGCTTGAGAATTTGGAGTGATTCTTTGTAATTGAGATGAGAATTATCCACTTGAATGAAATTTTCTTCAATTCCAAGATACACTAATACCAATATGATGAGGAGCTCCCATGGATTCCATAATCCAAGCTCTCTCAAAGTCATAAAACAACAAATTTGAATAAGAAAAGGAAAATGAAAGCTTTATTCTTTCTCAAATGGAGAATTTACATATGAAAGGAAGCATAAATTCCCAAGGATAGACTAGAGATTCAATCAAACTCTCACACACTCAAAGCAATCAAACACACACTCAAGGATGATCATCAAGGCATCTTGCCAAGACTATTTCTCCTTCTACTATTCTCTCAACTCCCTATACTCTTTCTCTCTCTCTCTAGACTCTCTTGATCAAATTGGAGGTCCTAGAAATCTATTTATATCTTTTTCACTCTATCTCTTCATCTTCCCTCCAATTTATCATTCAATTGTTCGTTAAAATTTGTGTGAGACATCTATGGAAAATAGAAGACACCTATCCCGAGTGTAGAGGATATCAGAGTAGACATCTTGGGGAAGATGTCTTTTAGTAAATGTTTTGGCTAAGATGTCTCATATGCAATTGAGACATCTCATTTGTAGCTGGGATGTCTCACTTATAGTTGGAACATCTCACTTGCAAGGTCAAAATACAAAGATGCTTGTTTCGAGGCTTGGAACCTCCAAACACCTCCAAGCAAGTTCCCATATCCCTTGAAACACCCTAAACTCATCAAAATAACTCCAAAACACTCCCAAACATGTCAAAACTCCAAGGAAAGATCCCATCAGTGGAGAGATGTTCCACTAGCCTATTTCATGTCCACATCAAAATCTCTAATCAATCTTTGTATGAGCAATTCAAGTTGCTAATGTTAATTGTAAAGAATTATATATAAGATGAGTTCAAATGACATGAATGTTGGACATATCTATTGTATTTAGGATTTATTACTATTGATGTATTTTTCATAAGTTAATTTGTCTAAAAGATCCTTTAGATTTACATAGAATATAATAAAAATATTGATATTATAAGTAAAAATAAAGAATTTAGCAAATAAATTATCAAGGGTTCAAATCCATGTAGGCCTAAACATACCAATAAATGGGAAAAAAGGTTTCTTAGACCAAGGATTATGAGGTGGAATCTTAATGCTTGACCTCTTAAAATAGCTACTCCTAGGATCAAGCTCATTGTTTCCAACTTGAAAAATTAGCATCTTAAGACCATCCTAGATAATGATCACCATGTAATATTAATCAAACATCTTTCAATTATTATTATTATTATTATTATACAAGTTGTTATCCAATAAGTTACACCTATTCTATAAAATGATGGCTGCATGGATTACAAAATGGTAACGAATAAATCATGGTCCATCACTACATTAAAGGCAAACAATAAGGTCAGGAAAAGCAGTCCGTTAACCTCAAGCTTCACTTCCTTCCGAATCCATGCTCATGAGAAACCAAAACAAAACTGGATTAATTTTTGACTGGATGTATTCTTGCTCTCCTCGGATTCCAAATACCGCTTCTCTTGGATTCTAAAACCTAGAGTAAATCTTGGGAACGAAAGGCTTCCCCATGTGATATAAGGCACAAATGCGTGGAATAAATAAAAGTAGCTGTGGCAGCAAGCAAGGGATAAAGCATACTCTTCCATCATTGTAAATTTGGTTTTCTTGCTGGTTAAAGCATAACAAAATGGGTCAGCAATGGCATCTTTGATAAATATAAAGCACTCTATTAGTCTCTGCTTGCCTGATCTTCTTGGAATCCGTTCACTTTTTTTAATGGATTGCAGTTGCATTAAAGCATAACAAAATGGGTCAGCAATGGCATCTTTGATAAATATAAAGCACTCTATTAGTCTCTGCTTGCCTGATCTTCTTGGAATCCGTTCACTTTTTTTAATGGATTGCAGTTGCATTAAAGCATAACAAAATGGGTCAGCAATGGCATCTTTCATAAATCTAAACCTCTGCTTACCGTTCACTTTTTTTAATACCGTTCACTTTTTTTAATGGATTGCAATTGCATTAAGTTAATCTTGATTTCTACCAAAAATTCTTTTCTTAAGCTATTCTTGCTGTCCTCGGATTCTTATATGCCTCGTCCTTACTTCTCATAATGCAGTAACAACACTTCCATTTGTGCAGATCTGCAAGCTCCCGAAATTTCTGTGTGCTCACTGCTGCTATCGTTCTACCTATCTATCGTTGCTCTGTTCTTAGGTCTTTGAGACTTGATTAATTATGGGTAACACCAAGTCTGCGTGTTCTCATTGTTGGCCTGCCTGCTGCGGCTGCAGTGGCCATGATGCAGCGGAGGATCCATCTCCTGTGCAGGCTTCAACTTCTACACCTGCTTCTGCATCTGAATCTGCAGTTGCTGTTGCTGATCAAACATCAACCTCCACTGCTCTTGATGGATCATTGTCAACAACAGCACAACCTCCTTCTATTGCTACTGACGATCCCTCGGCTCCGCGGTCTTCATCGTCTGCATCTGTTTTTGCTTCTGCTGTTCCTGATCATGCACTCCAAAGTATTCTTGACATTTCAAATGACGGTGTTGATGGAGAGTTGACCACTTTGATTGCTGACATTCGCATCCTCCTCGATTATGCCAAGGTCGGTCAATCCATTTCTACACCCTCTCTTTCAACAAGTGAAACCTCCCTACATTATTTATTTGTGCTTGGACTTCGGTGGTTTGGAGTTTGGAATTCGTTTCTAGTGTTTTACTTTGGACTTTGTTTCATTTTTAATTAGCATGTTATAAATTTATATGTGTTCAACTATTTTAAATTTTAAGGAAGATCCTCAGTTTCATCTGTGGCATGTGAACGCAGGGATCACCCTCTTCATCGTTGAATGATCCTAAACCTGAAAGCAGAAAATGGAAGTTCATAGACACATCGCCGCTGGCCAGTTTAAAAGATTTCTTTTCTGCATCAGCAGATGCTGCTAGTGGGCTTGTAAGTATCTTCACGAGAAAATCCATGCTTTTAAAGTTTAATTACGAGTAGTTGAAGAAGCCAAGATTGTAAGAGTTCTAATGCATAGATTATGGACAGATGTCAAGTGATCAAAGTGGAGCATTGAAGAGCATTGTGAAAACAGCACTAAATGGGATTGGAAAGGCTCATTGGATTGCTGCTGGCTTAGTGGCTGTGGCTTTTGTTCTTGACAGATTCGATCTCATCTCTTCAAATAAGTCAGAGTGTATAGGTTTGCTTGATGAGATGTGTCGATTAGGGGAATACCTTCAAATTCTTAAGCAAAGGAAAAGACTGAAACAGCAAATCCAAGCAACAATGGAAGAAGCCCTGCGATTGGTAATTGAAGGTTGTACCCTGTGCTTCTCACAGGCAAAATCTTCTCGTTGGTGCAGGTCAGCCATGATATTCAGTTAGTACTTTCTATCAGTTTTGCCAATTAATGGAGAATGAGTTGTGATTTCGGACTCTTGCGTGGGTATGTCAGGTTTTTCAGAGGACCCGTAGATAAGAGGCACTTGGAAGATCTTCATCATGACCTTGAAAAAATGTATAAACACTTGATGTTCCAGGTTATCATTCGAACTTATGATGCTAGTGAACCAATTCTACTTCCCAGGATGGAATTCTACCCCAAGGAAGCAGGTAATGAATCAGATACATCTTTTTTGAAGCACCATCAGTGAATTTAGATTTCAGAGTTTAGAATAATATTTTACTTTAGAGCTATGACACCGTTTCCTGTAATAATAAATATCAAATATCAAATTGGCTGGCCGTTGTTGCAGTGATACCGGATGGTGAGGTAGAAAAGATAATGGAACTCTTGGAGCTGGAGAGTGACAAGAATGTAGTGGTTGTTATTTTACTTGGTTTTGGAGGTATTGGTAAAACTACCATTGCCGATGCCGTGTATGCAAAAGTAGATGACATTTTGGGCTTCAAGTTTTCGAAGGTAGCACTGTATGAAAACATCGGAAGCGTGCCCAATACATTGGCTGTACAGAATACAATTTTTGATGACATTTCTGAAATTCAAGTGAGACGTTCCACCAGCACAGAGGGTCAGAAACTTTTGGAGAGGTGTTTCCAGAAGGATCCGTGTTTTGTATACATAGACAATGTGTTGAGCGGCACAGAGCTGGGCAAAGTGTTGCCTACACGTCTGGACGCCTCAAAAAAGTTAAGGCTTCTGTTGACGGCAAGAGACGCAGGTGTGCGCAGTGGTTTAGGGGGCATTAACAGTCCAAATGATGTAAAACTATTCACTGTGGATTCTTTGCCAGAAGCAGAGGCGCTTACTCTGTTAAAACAGGAAATGGGGAGGGATGTTGCGGATAAGCTAAGTGAAAAGGAAAGGAATTATTTGCTGAAAGAGGTTTGCAGTGGCGTTCCTCTTCTAATTCAGATGGTGAGCAGATATGTCAAGTACAACAGAGACATTAACGTAGCCGTGGATGTGATACGTCAGCAGCGTGAGTGTGATTTTGGTGAACAATTTGGGGAGGAGAATGTTGAGTTCTTCTCTTTCGCATTGGATGGCTTGCAACAACGCTACACCGAAGCCTTCTTTGACATCTGTGCCTTTTTCTGCAATGGATTTGCATGGGCTTTCCTGCAAAACATATATGGAGAGGACACCATGGAGGTGCTTGAAAGGAGGGCACTCATTAAACAAACATTTAGTGAATTCCCCAAAGGAGTCGTGCCACAGGTGGAGGCAGAAAATGTCGGAAAAGTGCATGACGTGTTATTACAGATGGGTCGGAGTAGATGCAAATCCAACAGAATCACCACCGTCGCTCAGTTGAAATCCATGATACAATCCGACGATTTTCAGGTGCTCATCTTTATTTTTTTTAACTACATACCATAAATTTTTCAAGGAATTTATACATTATTATTTATCATGCATTATTTATTTAAGGAAATAGCTAATGCTTTTCGTTGAAGAGACTTCTTTCCCTCAACCTCGTTCAACTCCAATCCAAATTATCATTATAGAATATCCAACATGGTTAAAAGATGAACCTATTATATAGTTATAAGATATTCATTGTAATTTGAATTCTTCACCCTAAATATTTTAAAATAATTGGTGTGATATTTTAAAAAGTATCAATAATCGAAAAAGTCATGAACAACATAACATGAAGCTTCAACAGAACTTCCGGTTATTCCGGTTATCCTCCTTGATTCACGGGTCCTTACAGGTTTCAATTTTGTTGAAAACATTGAATTACTTCCGGTTATTCTCCTTGATGCAAGGGTCCTTACCAGTTTCAATTTTCTTGAAAACATAGAATTACTCTGATGGCTTTTCTAAGTACACAATGCTATGTGATGTAATTGGGCTCACAAATTTTGAAAATTGCTTTATGGAGCAACCATTTTCAAGTACTTAAAAAATCTGAGTTTCTTTTTACTTGTTTCTTTGGCGGCGGGAAAAGTGCAGCAAAAAGGCTTTTAAAGTCCTAGGAGATTGCACCTTGTTCTCGTAAAACTGTGTTCTTCATGTTTTTATAAAATTAAAGTTAAAATTTCAAATATTTTGATGAACTTCATGGCTTAAACTGTGCAGGCTACTTGGCAGGGCGTGAAGGGCATTTATATTAATGAAGAGACCGTGACTGAGGGGGCATTGACATTGCCATGCTCTAAACTGGACTTCATCTCTTCTTCACTGCGAATTCTTTCCTTGGATTTTGAAGATGAAGATGAAAACCTATTCCACGGCATTAGAGTAGAAGGAGAATGCAAGGCCGGCTTCAGCAGCCTTATTTACTTTCGATCACTCAACTCGCGGCCGCCCTTTGATGTGAGGCGTTGTCTCCAACTAACGTGTCTGGCCTATGCAACAAACTGCACCGTCTACCTGCACGAGGTAACTAAAAGTTAACCATTTTGTTAAAATATGTATGTGGTTTAATTTGGTGTAATTAGATTGCTGTTCAAGTAAGTAATTCTGGGAACAACTAATTAAACGTGTCACTGGATGCATGCATTCATGATGATGAAATTGGTGGTCTTTGCTTACTTTCTTGCATGCATGCAGATGCCAAGCAACCTCAAAATCCTAGACCTTAGATTGAAGGAAGAGAGTGCAGTTATTGGTAGGGTTGAGAATGAGGATGGAGTTGTCTCATCTCTAAGGCACTTCAATCTAAGAGTGAGTCATTTAAGAGAGATACCGCATGGCCTTTTGTCCTGCATGAAATCCCTCGTAAAGTTTGGCTTGCACAATGCTCAGAATGTGTGGTATATGCCTGACGAACTACATACTTTGCCTTGTGTAACAACGATTGACATAAGGTATGCTGGGTTAACAGGCCTTCCTGCAAGCATAGGGGCTTGTGCTTCTTTGAAGACTTTAATTTTGTTTGACTGCCAAGAGTTTGTCCAATTGCCACCTACCATTGCAAATCTATCATCTTTAGAAACATTGTATTTGTACAAGTGCTCCAAACTACTTGATCTTCCAAACAACTTTGAAAGATTGGTGTCCTTGCAATTCCTAGACTTGTCTGAATGCACAAATCTGAAGCATTTAGGCTCAACATTTTCCAAGTTGCCCTCTTTACAAATACTGTATCTTGACTTCTGCATACAACTAGAGGAAAAGTGGGTGGATATTTTTGTGCAAATGAAATCACTAACAGTGATTTCCTTCAAAGGATGTCCTGCACTTATCAAAAGATGGGAAGAGTGCTACAAAGATAGCGTAAATATAATATGTCTACACTGATTTAAGATGTAATAGATAAATTTTATGAACATTATTTTTAGATCAATGAAACCTCAATATATGAAGATACTAACTAAATTAATAATGCTAGCTTTTATTTTCATCATTTTACAAAGTTTCAATAATATTTATTAGTAAAAGGATTCCGATGACAATTGTAGCATGCATGTCATTGGCAAAGAAATGTCAATAAAGAAAAGTAGAAAATAGAAGGAATTAAAATGTCAATAGTCAATAATAGTGCCAATTTTCAACTTATAAAAAAAACATAAGCTATTGAAAAATTAAGTTAAAGAATTTATCCTTCAATCAAAAGAAGGTTCTTCCTTTGCTTGAACAATTCCTTCACAGAATATAAAAGCAAATTACGAAGAGCTTTTTATAGGAAAGAATATGTTGCAAACTCTAAAAATTTATAAATACGTATTTAAAACCAATAAATTTTATTGTTTAGTAAAATTTGTTTTCAATTTACATTGCCAAGTTAACACCATTTAAATAAGCAATGTTCATTGAAAAAAATCAATGTTGATAAGAGTAAGCAAATTTAAAAAGTAATTCAAAGAATTGGTTACTTGAAGGGTTAGGTTTTTAATCAAAAAAAGTTCCTCCTTTGTTTCAACCATTTCTACTTTACTTGAATAATTAATTTAGGGTTTACATATCAAGGCTCTTACAATTAAGCTAACACCTTATTTTAAACTGTTTGCTTTTTAATTCAAGACCTTTCAATACAAGAATCCTAATAAAACTAAAAGAAAAATTTTACAAACAACAATTAGGTATGTTATGTTAAATGCTTGATAGTATAAAAGAGGTATGCACAACAAATCAATTGTGGAAATGAAAATGCTTAGATAGATGTTGAATGTTACTAAAACAAATAAACTACATTGTACAATATACATTGGAGGAAGACTTGGAATAACTTTTATTTTAGATAAGTTACAAGTGTAATATCTTAGATGGTTTATGCATGTGCAAAAAATATCAAATAACCCTAAGACAACTCTTAAATAGTTTTGCAAAGAAGATCAAATAACTTTCAAATAACTCAAATAGTATGACATTGGATCCCCAAAATAATTGTAATATAGGCACACCCTAAGATATATAGTCAAATTATAACTTTATAACCTAGCATTGCCTACCAAAATCAAACCCATAACTTGTTGCTTTCAAATCAAGAGTCTCACCACTAGACCAAAGATTTTAGGGCTCTTTTTCAAGTCTCCATATTCATAAAGAATATACATTAAAGGATATCATCTTATATTTCTTTAGTTTTCTCATCCAGAATAATGGTAAACAAATAAGGACCTAGAGTTAATATTTAATGTAACCCTACCTTTGTAGCAAAGTTACTTATTTCTCAATAGATAGTACAAACTCGAAGTCATGGATTAAACATATATTTCTTGATTAATCTTGATGTATTCAATAGGAAAATGTTCCTCTTTGAGGCTTATCAAATAATCTTTGGAATGACTCTATTGTAAGCTTTTCTTCAAATTTATGAAAAGCATATGAATATTCTTCCTTTAACATTTACCTTTCTTTGTAAGTTATCTTAGTAAGAAAATGACTTCAATAGTTGATATTCCTACCAAAAATATAAACTTATTCTAGAGACTATTTATTTTCACCTTAAACATTATTCAATAGCTCTTTTCCATAATTTTGTGTTATGAATCATAAACTTGATTATTCTATAATTGTCAAGGTTTTGAATATCTTCCTTATTCTTGTAGATATGTACAATGGTGTTTCTCTTCTAATCATCTCATAGTTTTTCCTTGTATATTTTGTTAAATAAATTTATTAATCAAGTGATCCCTTTATCTACAAAAAACTTTCAAATGTCGATAGGAATACCATCTAACATTAGCACTTTATCATTTTTCCTTCATAAGAGTTTTTATGAATTACATAGTTTGTTATTTCCATGTTATGCAATCAACTTCATCTCTTGGAAATTCCTTATTAAGTATATTCTCTATCACTCTAAAATTTCTATCTATAAGTAAATTCTTTGGTCATCTAACTTGAATCTTAAATCCATTTCTTACCCTTCTTAATTTCTCATAAAAGGTGTTTAAAAGCGTTATGTTTATTCTTATTAACTTATTGGCCACAATCTTTGGTATAGTATATTTTTCAACATCTTTCTATTTATCTAGTGAGATTATCTTATTGGCAAGATGTTGCTAGTTCAAGTTATACTTAAGACATCATTACACTCATTGATAATTTTTCTAATATATCATGTTGATTATAAGTCTTGAGGTATACTTATAGTTAAATTATTTTAGATTTCTAAATCCTTTAGATGAGATATCAAGTGAAAATGTTTATCCTTTTGAAAGCTTTAGACATTTAGGTTTCAAGGTAATATACTATGTTTATAGTCAAGGTATGGTTCGATGAGATCCATTAGACTTTTTGAGTTTACACAAGTATTTCCCTTTTCTATTTTTACTTTTCCTTATTCAGATCATGTCCTAGCATCTCTTGAGGCTATTAGAACTTTCCTAGAATTGGGAAGATTAATTAGGATATGCATCATTAATCTTAAATTCATCTATGTTTGAAATCACATTTTTAACGAAGGGTGGTGATAAGGACATCACATAGCCCTAGTGTAATCTTGAATGTATCTTGGATATGTGTGCGTGCTATTTTTGTATGTTTATTCTTGTGTTGACCTTTTGATGATGATTCCAAGGTATTATTCCATGTTTGGAACTATTTTGAACCTATTTTGATGAGTCTAGGAGGTTCCAAGGGCTATGGAAACTTGTTTGAAGGTTTCTAGAGCTTCCAGACCTCAAAATGAGCATCTTTAATTTTGCCCTTGGTGGGATAGATGTCTACCTTGATAGTTAGATGTATAAGCTACATATTAGATGTCTACACACTCTCAAATGTCTCATCCAAGATATCTAACCTAATTTTAGATGTCTACTTTGGCATCTCTGCACTCGGGATAGATGTCTACTATTTTCTTTAGATATCTAATGCATATTTTAATAAACATCAAATTGAATGGAAAATTAGAGGAAAAATGAAAGGTCACAACAAGAATGTATAAATAAGAGTCCAAGGAAGGAGACTAATCAGGCTAATCAAAGGAAGCAGGTTAGTCCCAAGGACAAGAGTAAGAGTGAGAAATTTGAGAAGTCTCTTGAAAGCTTGTGTAAGAAAAGAGCTTATGAAAGAAGAATTGAGTGAGAGGTAAGGGAGAGCACTTGAGAGAGGTTACGTGAATATCTTATAAGTGTCTTGTCTTGAGCTTTAGCTCCATTATGAGCAATTGCAAATTAGGTGGAAACATGTGTGGCCTCTAAGATCTTTGGGAGAGGTTTGAGTTAGGCTTGGCTCCTCATCTTTTATGTAATTCTCTGCATATTGATATTTTTCTTATGAAAAGGACAGTTCTCTCCAATTCATTATCTTTTTCTTGCTTCTAAGTTTAATTTCTCTTAGAAAGCTTGTGAAATGGGTCATTTTTGAATTCTATAGAGGTAGGCTTCACATTAGATTTGTATTAGAGCATTTGGTTTGGAGGTTTCCACACTTGGAATTATTGATCTTCATTAAGCTTTTAAAGAAATTTTGAAGAATTTTCAAGCTTTACAACCATGTAGGCTTTGGAGAACCTTGGATTGGTAAAGATTGATTGAATCTTGTATGATCAAGTTTATTTTGTGATCTTGAGCATCAATTTATTTGAAAGGATAGGGTTTAAAGTGAATTGCTTTAAATTTACACTTTTATATTAAAGCTTGGTGTTTTCTTTAAATGAATAGAATATTGTTATGGATATTCGTGCATTTGATTTTGGATATCGTTCTTGTTGCATTAAGTTTTACCTTTAGACCTATGAAAGATATGACTCTTAAGAAGAAGACAAATCAAAAGCTTTGACACGAGCTTCAAGAGCTAAAAGGCTCCTTTAAGAAATTTGTAGCTAAAATGCAAAACATTCTTTCCAAAGTAAGGACCTACAACCACCAAGATTTTGCAGAAACTTAAATAAGAAAAGATATTAAGACACTCAAGACTAAATTGGAAAATATTTGAAGGAGAATTGAGAGAATATATTCTAGCCATTAAGGAAAGGAAGAAGATGAAAGTTTTATTGAAGGAGAGATCAAAGAGAAAAGGAGTTTTCAAGTATCTCTTATTGAGCAAAGAAGTTCTCAATACTCAACAGTTTCAAGAGAGGGAACCAAGAGCTTCATCAAAGGGACTAAGAGATCTTCAAAGTCAAAGATGTTGTATGTTGTTGATCAAGAAGAGCTCCTACCTCATACATCATGGAAGGTGAAAGATCAAAGTTAACATAGTGGCAAAGATCAAGGAATTTCTTAAATGAAGATCAAAGGTATCACTAGAAGGTATGATACTCATACTTTTTGCAATTGTCCTATACATTGTGGCAAGGCAAAGGAGATTCTAAGCCAAGTTGAGGCTATCTCATGGGAGATAGAGGAGTCTTATAGCTAAGGTATGTGGAAGAATACTTTATTTGATGATGTTTTTAATGAATTTTATGTTAAAGCCATGAAGGAGAGCTAGATTTTTATTTGGTAACTTCAAAATGGGATGAAGAACTCAGTGATGATTCCTATGAAGAGGAGAAGCCCTTGGAATTGGGAACTCCTATTTGGGATCTTCAACCTTCAATCTTTGATGAAATTGGATAGCCACATGTTGAATATCAAGTTGAAATGAAGTTTGATGGAAGAAGTCATAAAGAGGCAAGTAACTATGATCTTTACCTTGAAAATAGTAGTAATATCTCTCGTGTTGAAGTGTGATGGATGTGTTAAGTTATGTGGTGACTGATCCAACATGGGTCAAAACTAGTTAGCAGCAATGAGCAATAGTTAGCAGTAGTTACTGGTTCTAGTAGTTAGTGGTTCTGGTCCAGTTTTTGTTCTCTTTCATAACGGCCCAAAAACGTTCCTATAACCATAATTGTATCTAGCAAAAATTATTTAATAAAAATTCTCATGCATTTCCAGTGATGTGCTTGCTTAAACGCCACACAAAGTTTTGTGTGTTGCCTGTGTTTTCTTTTTCTTCGGTTCTTTATCTATTCTTGAATATAACAACTGGTATCAAAGCAACGAATCAATGGAAGCAATGGCATCCGAGGACAGGAAAGTCCGAATCGATAAATTTGATGGAACAAACTCTAGGTTTTGGAAGATGTAGATTGAAGATTATCTGTATCAAAAGAAGTTGCATGAACTGCTGCTAGGGAAGAAACCAGATCAAATGGATCAAGAAGATTGGAATCTCTTAGATAGCCAAGCACTTGGTGTGATTAGATTGACATTGGCAAGAAACGTTGCATTCAACATTGTTAATGAGACAACCATTGCAGGTTTACTGAAAACATTGTCAAGCATGTATGAAAAGCCATCTGTTGCAAACAAGGTATATTTGATGCGGCGGTTGTTCAATCTGAAGATGGGCGAAGGTGCATTAGTTACAAATCACATCAATGAAGTCAATACGATAATTAGTCAATTGAATTCAGTGGCAATCACCTTTGAGGACGAAATCCAGGTGTTGATTTTGCTGTCATCTTTGCCAGAGAGTTGGTCTGCAATAGTGACTGCTGTGAGTAGATCATCAGGTACTTTAAAATTAAAGTTGAATGATATTCGAGACTTGATTCTTAGCGAGGACATTCACAAAAGAGAGTCAAGCGAATCCTTAGGGTCTTCTTTGAATATAGAAAGCAGAGGTAGGAGCTCACAACATGGTCAAAACCATGGTAATGGTAGATCGAAGTCCAGAGGTAGAGGAAAATCTAAAAATCACAGGGAAGTTGTTTGTTGGAATTGTGATAAGAAGGATCACTTTAGAAATTAGTGCAGGGCACTAAAGAAGAAGAAAAATCACACTCAAGATGATGAATCAGTGAATGCAGCAAAGGAGATTATTGCTGATGCTTTGATTTGCTGTGTGGACAATCCCATTGAATCTTGGATTCTGGATTCAGGTGCTTCATTCCACTCCACTCCATGCAAGGAATTGTTACACAATTATGTTGC
>MNCI01015132.1:102569-179755 GCA_015680685.1 Gnetum montanum
GGATGTCATTTTTAATGAACACATGGTGTACAAGGATAGGTTCGGTTTAGAATCCAACATTGCAGGGAACCAAGAAAAAGAATGTGAGAAGGCTGAACTAGAAGAGATATCTGAGAGGGATGTGGATGGAAGGACTCAAGCAAATCCTGGAAATAGGATAACTGAAAATGAAAATGACATTGCAAAAACAGCCACACCAGAGCCTCAGTTGAGAAGGTCTACAAGAACACCAAAGCCTAGAGAAAGGTACTCTCCCTCGTTACATTACTTATTGTTGACTGATGCTGGGGAACCAAAATGTTTGGATGAAGTAATGCAGGAAATAGATTGTGTTGAGTGGGAGGTGGTTATGAGAGATGAGATGAAGTCACTCCACAAAAATATGACATGGATACTAACTGAGTTACCAGAAGGAAAGAAGGCATTGCAGAATAAGTGGGTGTACAGGGTCAAGGAAGAACATGATGGCAGCAAAAGATACAAAGGAAGGTTAGTAGTTAATGGTTTCCAATAGAAAAAGGAAATTGACTACACAAAAAATTTTTCACCTGTAGTAAAGTTGACTACTATTACAGTAGTGCTAAGTATTGTGGCTGATGATGATTTGCATCTAGAGCATCTAGATGTCAAAACTGCATTTATACATGGTGACCTCAAAGAAGACATTTACATGACACAACTAGAAGGCTTCCAAGTTCTAGGGAGGGAAAATCTGGTGTGTAAATTGAAGAAAAGCCTGTATGGGTTGAAGTAGGCTCCAACGAAATGGTACAAAAAGTTTGATGGATTTATGTGTAAAAATGGCTTTGTTCAAAGTGAGATGGATCACTGTTGCTATTTCAAGAATACTAATGACTGTTATATAATATTGTTGTTATATGTTGATGATATGCTAGTTGCAGGGACTAGCATGAAGGAGATCAATAGCTTAAAGCAACATTTGACAAGAAAATTTGAGATGAAAGACTTGGGGCCAGATAAGTAGATACTTGGGATAAGAATATATAGAGATAGATTAGAGGGATTGCTGAAGCTATCTCAAGAAAAGTACATAGGAAAGTTGCTGAAAAAGATTAGTCTTCAAGATGCCAAGATTAGAAATACTCCTATGGGAAGCCATGTTCATCTCTCCAAGGAGCAGGAACCAAAGATAGATGAGGAGAGAAAACACATGGCCAAAGTATCTTATGCTTCAACAGTTGGAAGCTTGATGTATGTTATGGTATGTACTAGGCCAGACATAGCTCATGCAGTGGGAGTTGTTAGTAGGTTTATGTCTGATCCAGGAAGGGAGCATTGGGAAGTTGTAAAGTGGCTCCTAAGATATCTGAAAGGAACTTCAGGTATGACACTTTGTTTTAAAAGGAGCATCATTACTCTACAAGGTTTTTCTGATGTGGATTTGGGAGGTGACTTGGATAGCAGGAAGAGCACCACTAGTTGTCTCTTTACCGTGGGCAACATAGCTATGAGCTAGATGTCTCGACTTCAGTAGAACATTGCTCTCTCAACCACAAAAGCAGAATATATGGCTATCTCAAAAGCTAGAAAAGAGATGATCTGGTTAAAGGGTCTTCTAAAAGAATTGGGTAAGACATAGGACAATAATGAGCTTTTCATTGATAGTCAAAGTGCCATACATCTAGCTAAAAATCCAATCTTCCATTCCAAATCCAAACACATTCAGTTGAGGTATCATCATATCTGGGAATTGATAGATGATGGAACATTATTGTTGAGGAAGATTCCTTGTTCAAACAACCCTGCAGACATGTTAACCAAGGCAGTCACCTTTGCTAAGCTGAAACTTTGCACAACCTTAGCAAGCCTCCATGGTTAGCAATGAGAAGGCATTGTTCATGGGATTAATAGCATCTGTGGAATAAGTAAGGGAGTAAGAGTTTTTTGTTTGATCTGTCTCCAAGTGGGAGATTGTTAAGTTATGTGGTGGCTGATCCAACATGGGTCAAAACTAGTTAGCAACAGTGAGCAATAGTTAGCAGTAGTTACTGGTTCTAGCAGTTAGTGGTTCTAGTCCAGTTTCCATTCTCTTCCATAACAGCCCAAAAATGTTCCTGTAACCATAATTGTATCTAGAAAAAAATATTTAATAACAATTCTCATGCATTTTCGGTGGTGTGCTTGCTTAAACGCCAGACAAAGCTGTGTGTGTTTCCTATGTTTTCTTTTTCTTTGGTTCTTTAGCTATTCCTAAATATAACAGGATGCTAGTATTCACTTCAACTTGGAAGTGGTTTGTTCAATGGTAATGATGGGCATCATAATCATTGTGGTGATTGTAATGAAAATTAAAGTCATGTTATGACTTCGGATGTCATTGTTAGTAAGAGGAAGACTAATAATGAAATTTTTTTAATGATGGTGGCTATTAGCACAATCATTATAAGAAGATCATTACTAATATTGGCAAGAACATTGATAATGATGAATTTGATTATCTTGGCTATGAAATAAATGAGTAGCATGAAGGAAATTCCCATGGTTGTGATAATGGTAAATGGAAGCTAAGTGGTAGTCTTCTAAACACTAAAAGGAATAAGGTGATGAAGAGGAAAAATAAGGGAAGAAAGGATGTTGCATTAAGGAAGCCTAATTCTTTTGTTTTTTGTTATTTTTCATTTGTTACAAGTGTGAGTCATCATGACGATGCAAGGGAAGCATTCCAAGGAGATGCTCAAATGAAGAAAGCATGGTGGGACATGAGAACAACCATCCATGAGCAAGGGAAGCTCAAAACCAAAACCTCAACTGATACTCANATCCGTGAGCAAGGGAAGCTGCAAAACCAAAACCTCAACTGATACTCATTCTCATGATATTTCTGATGCATTGAGTTTTGATTGTTATGATAAGAGTGATGGCCTTAAGTCATGGGGGCATGGTTCCTTCTAGCTTATGAAAGGTTATTAAGCATGACATTTGAAGGATGGGAGAGATGATGAGAACATCACATAGCCCTTGTGTAATTTTCAATGTATCTTGGATATGTGTGTGCCATTTTTCTATGTGTCTTCTTATGTTAACCTTTTGATGATGATTCCAAGGTGTTTTGCCATGTTTGGAAGTGTTTTGGACTAATTTTGATGTGCTAGGAGGTTTTAGAGGCTCCAGGGACTTGTCTAAAGATGTTAGAAGGTTCTAGACCTTAAAATGAGCATCGTTAATTTTGCCCTTGGTAGGAAAGACATCTACCTTAACAGTTAGACATATAATTTGCATATTAGACATCTATGCACTTTTAAGATGTCTAATCCAAGATGTCTAACATGATTTTAAGATGTCAACCTTGGCATCTCTGCACTTGGAATAGACGTCTACTGTTTCCTTTAGACATCTAATGTGAATTTTAATGAACATCAAATTGAATGGTAGATTGGAGGGTAGATGAAAGATCATGCCAAAAAGCTATAAATAAGAGTCCAAAGGAGAATACTAATTAGGCTAATCAGAGGAAGAAGGTTAGTGTCAAGAAAAAGAGAAAGAGTGAGAGATTTGAAAAGTCTCTTGAGAGCTTGTGCAAGAAGAAATGTTATTTAAGAAGAATTGAGTGAGAGAGAAGAAAGTGCACTTGAGAGAGCTTAAGAGAATCTCTTATAAGTATCTTTTCTTGAGCTTTAGCTCCATTGTGAGTAATTGAGGATTGAGAGAAGACATGTGTGGCCTCTAAGATCCTTGGAAGAGGTTTGATTTGAGCTTGGCTCCTCATATTTTATGTAATTCTCTACATATTGAGAGTTTTTTTTATATAAAAAGGGGAATTTTCTCTAATTCATTGTCTTGTTCCTAATTCTAAGTTCAATTTTTCTTAGAAAGCTTGTGAAATGGATCCTATTTGGACTTTATTGAGGTAGGCTTTACATCAACTATACACTTGCTTCTAATGATCATGGAAGAGCCTAATTAAGCACCATTGATGTCAAACGTATGTTTCAAGATCTTCACTTAGGAATTGGTAGTAAGGATGCAACTGGAAGAATGAAGTACAAGTTGCTATCATGTGATCCTTCCCAATATCATTACAAGTATGGGTGTTCCTATTGTATCATAGAACATCTTTAGGTAATAAAAGACATTTTTTGTCCAAAAGAATGTCTATTTTATAATGCTATTTTGGAGATCTTGGAGGATTTTTGTTAATAAAATGAAGTAGTAAGATCCATCAATGGTGAAATATTTAATCTTATAGTTTTTCCATCTATCTCAAAGTCAAATCTTGAAATCTTAGGAACAAAAAGTGTTACATTAGTAGTTTAGTATAATCCTAAGTTTTAGAAAACACTTATTATTATCCAAATTGTCCCTACACCATCACTAGAACTTAAGAAACTTTTAGAGAACTTGGAATATATGTTTCTTATAGAAGATTATCTTATCATCAACACTACATTTTTGATGATCAAATAAAAAGCTAGATTGAAGAAGGTCATTACTAAATGAAAACATGCTCTTACCTAGTTCCATGATAAGGTCATAACAAATGATTCATTCGTAAGTTAGCATCACAAATACATGAATCAAAGTATTAAAATTCATAGGATATTTCACTAAAAACTCAATAAAAGTATGTTGAATGTTGTCAAGAATGAGATCATTCATCTCTTAAGGGTTAGTTTTGTACTCTAGTTTGTAACATTGAATGGGTAAGTCCAACTATAGTCATATCAAAATAAAAAAGAGGTAATGAATGATGAGCTTTTTTTGACCATATGCTCTTAAATTATACAATCTTCAAGGACCATTTCTTGTTATCATTTGTGAACTAAGAGCTTGATAACATTTTTTTTACCATGATAAATTCATAAAGTTATTTTTTTTCTCTACATTTCTCTCATTGTTTTTACTTGTTTGTTTATGTGCCATGAGAAGCATTGTTGTTATCATCTACAACAATAAAAAATATATGCAAAATTGTACAAACTATTGAGAGATTAAGCTAACAAACCATATTATGAAGCTTTGGAAGAGAGTCATAATGTAGATTCTCAAGCTTAAATCAACATTTCATAAATTTATTTTAGATTTATGCTAGGAAGATATACTATGGAGGCTATTTTCTTGATATGACAATTGATGAAAAAATTTAGAAAACATAGAGAAAACCTACATATGATCTTCATTGACTTCAAAAAATCATATGAAAAAGTCCTTAAAGATATTATTTGGTGATCTTTATGAAGGAAAAAACTTCCTTAATAAATATATTAAAGTGATTCAAGGCATGTATGAAGGAGTTACCACTAAAATTAAAATAACATATGGGATCATATTTGATTCTCCCTTCATGGTAGGACTACATCAAGGATCTATAGTTAGTCCACACTTATCTAACATTATTATGGATAAATTAATAAAGAAAATACAATATGAAATCAGTTTGTCTATGCTATTTAGAGATGATATTATATTAGTGGATGTAGCTCAAGAAAATGTTGCTTCTAAAATGGAGAATTGGAGATATTCTCTAAAATAAAAAGACTTATAAATTAGTAGAGATAAGAAAAAAAAATATGGAATGGAATTTCAATAATAACATAAATAGTGGTGAAATAGAAGTAACAATTTTATGCTAGAAATTCCCTCAGTACATGCATTTGTATTACCTGAGATTAATGCTTTAATCAAATGATGAAATTGATAAAGATATAAGAAATAGGATTAAGGTACAATGGTTAAAATGGAGATAAGCTATCTATTTTCTATGTGATGAAAGACTCCTCATAAAACTAAAGGAAAAATTTTACATGATAATGATTACGCATGCTATCTTATATAGTGCTTAATGTTGGATAGTACAAAAGAAGCATGAACAATAAATTAGTATGGTAAAAGTACAAAGGCTTAGGTGGATGTTAAATGTTAGTAGAAGAGATAAACCATAGAATATAGACATTAGAGGAAGACTTGGAGTTACTTTTATTTTAAATAAGTTAAAGTAATGATGTCTTAGATGGTTTGGGCATGTAAAAAGATGATTAGATAACAAGCCCATTAAAAAGGTTGTTACTTTACTATTCCAAAAAGGTCATAAAAAAGAAGACTAAAAAAGACATGGAAAAACAATAATTAAAGATGATTTGAGGAAATTGCAAATAAACAAAGGTCTAGTTCTTCATAGAGATGAATGATAAAAAAAACTTATGTATAAGATGATCATAATGTTTAAGTGCATTGTGTACTTTTTTTCATAGTTAGTTTAGTTTTCTTTTCATAGATAATGTGATTTTTATTTGTACATATTCTTTGATTTTAGTGCCAAATCATTTTTTTCTTGGTGTGTGATTAGTATTTTTGTTTGCTAAGTATTTCTTCAAAAATCAATTAATGTGCCTTATGAATAGTTATACTAAAAATCAAATGATGGATGAATGAGTTTATATATATGATGATGATGTGAGAATAAAAAATGGATGAAATGCACACATGAGTGAAGCTTCTCTATAACACCCCTATTAATTATCTATAAAATATTCTATAAATAACTAATAGAAATGCTATGAAACCTAAAGGATCTGAATTTAACCTTGATTTACTAACTCAAAAGGAAGTGGCAAAATAAATAAAAATTGTTAATTAAGAGAATAAATTTAGTAAAGTAATATAGCGTAGCAAAGTTTTATAATACATGCATATGTAATTAAATAAAATTTATTTAGAGAAAATTAAAGTTTTACGTAGCTACAAAAAGATAGATGTCTAAAAATCTTCTAATTGCATCATAAAATAGTATGCAAAATAATAATCCTAATGACACTTGTTTTGCCTCAATTTGACATCTAGAAATAAAGTTATTCATGTTTTACATTTACTAAATTAAATAATAAATATTAATACATAATAAATAACATTAAATTTTCCTAAACATATAGCATCTACCGAAATGAAAAATGTTCATTACAATCTTACGATCCCAATGGCATAGATGGAAAACACATATCTATCATATTTTATTATTTGTTCCCAAAAATAGGTACATGGTTCAAATATCAAAGGAGTGTACACAGTTTCCATTTTATAAGAATATAAAATATACAAAAATTATTTTTCAAGTTNAATTCATGGTCTAGAAATGCCACAAATTTTTTTGAAATCTAAATGATATCCAAAAATCCAAAGAAAATTTATATATTTTTAATTATTTAATCCTTTAATGTCCAAAAATATCACAAATTTATTTAGGAAAGATCCAAAGAATGTTTATTTTGACCAAGCATCTTTGAAGGCTAAGTCTTAGTTACCCTTAATGCTAGAAGAACTCATTAACAACTCTTAGAATAACCTCACTACTATCATCAAATTAGTCTTATGACCTCAAAAATGTCACTCATGATCAAGTCTTCATAATAGCCTTACTACTAACATCCTCAATGGTCATGGCACACATATCATTAGAAGAATAGGTCTTGAAAATATCTCACCACACACAACTAGACTCAACTACTCAGTGCCATGGTCTTAGCTAAATCCATCAACTCACATGAACTTACGAATCAAAATCCATGGAAGGAAATCCATCTAGCAATCCTTCTTCTCATGGGATGGGTACCAGTAAAGAACACTTCACTACTACATGCAAATGGGGGCATCTAAAATATTCATGGCTCCCACTACCAATTAAGCAAAATTGGTTCCAGAAATATTATTATTTTATTTCAAAAGCTCAAAAGGTGCCCAAAATGGCCAAAAATCCATAATAGCTCAAATTCCAAAAACTTCTTACAAAATCATGTTTATGTTCTAATCAGATCCCAAATATTTATAAAATATCCAAGAACAAGTTAGACATAGTTTCTACAAGTTCCAAAACTTACCAAAAGATAGAAAATGATACTAAGAAGACTAAAATATTATTTTTCAAAAAAGCCCAAAATCATAAAAATCTTGCAACATCTCAACATATTAATTAAAATCATACAAGAATAATAGAAAATTAGGAAGTAGAGAGGAGATATGGAGAATCCATAGCAATATGGGGTAGCCTTGTGAAAGGAAAATAAAATAAGCTTCTTTACTTATGTTGATAGGGCTTCTAGAGTTTTTCTATCTCTTCCTTTTCCACATAATGTTCTCAATTGATTTTTTCCTTGTTTTGTCTATTGTACTTGAAACCCTTCAATCTAAAATGAGTTGTATCTAGGGCTACTACCTATTTATAATGGAAAAATGAAAGAAACTGGGCCCAAATCAACTTCAAAACAAAGAAGAAAGGGCAAAAAACCTCTTTGTGAAAAAATGTGATGGGACATTATTTTGCAAAATAATGGTAGGAAAAACCAAAGGACAAGAAAACATGATAAGAAAAAAGCTTTGGAGAGAGAAAGGCAATTTGGAAGAAAACACATTACAAAAAGGTTATGCACATCATATATTGATATATTATGTTTAACATATATGGTTTTGTTTTGTTTGCATGTGAACATGTTTGTAATGGTGGCATTGACTTTTTTTTTTAAATGAATTTTGATCTTTAATTTTTATATGTATTTTTTCCAAGATTATTTTTATAAGTTCTCTTTCCCTTAATACCCTCATGCTCCAACACTCATAACATGCATATCAGGAATTCAAGTCAAATTCTATTTGAACCTACAGGATCCTTATCAAGTTCTCTACCAAAGTGTATGCTAAAATATCATCTAAGATTCACTTGTCATAGTTGCCTTGTTCAAATGTTGAGTCTTTTACAATATTTTAGCAAACTAGAACATGTGATCTTGAAAATTGTAACTCTCATTCTAGTGAACCAAGTGTTAAAATCTATGTTTTCAAACATTCTAGACATATTGATAAGGTCAAATTCTAGGTAGGATATCATCCTCAAGTGCTTCCTTAATAAAGCTAATGTATTCAATATTTAATTACAATTAAAAATGAACTCCAAATCCTATTTTAATGACAAAGGTTAATAAGGGATATGGTCTAGATAGGGTCAAGGTTAACAATTACTACATGAAAAGAGTATTATATAAGAACATGTGCATAATAAAATAAAATATGCATCACTAGATGTACATAATAAAGCATTAATGTGCATAAAAAATAAATATGCATAGCCAAATACATAAAGACATGATAACTAACAAAGAAAAATTTCCTGGGATAATTGAATTTCAATATTTAATGATAAAATATAAAGCAGATCTATGACTGAGCCCTAACAATAGTAAAATAAAGGATATAAAACTTTAACAAAACATCCTAGTTAGCTTATTGCAATCACCTATGTTGGAAACTAGTAACAACAACAATAATAGTAATGATAGTAATGTAATCCTATGCTTTAACAAATAATATTAGAGCTAATTCATTGAAATGAATTTGGTAGCATTAAATAATTAACCATTTGCATTAAATTAAATAACTGAACCTTGCAAATTCTTGGGCTATGACATTATCCATCCATTTTTTTCTTACCATCATTAGTGAATCATCATTTAGTAAGAAGCTAGATATTGTATCATAAGTAGAAAATCTATTACTATTGGACCCACAGGAAGGTTTGATGGACACATACTTTAAGGTATGAGCTTTGAAACCCTAAATGGAGTGTTTGGTTACTACTCAAGAAAGGATGTACTATCAAGGATCCTCATAACCACTACGATGAATCTAGATTGATGAGCTTAGGTAGTTCTATTCATGTTTTCTTATCTAATTACATTGATTACAAGAGGTTTGTGTCAACATGAATATATGCATGCCACATCAAGTATGGGTATGAGCTATAATTTCATCAAGTTGGATTTATAGATTCTAAATGGTAATCTAGCATTATCAAATCATGTTTCAAGAAAAAATATTTCTATTGAAAGATTCCCTTAATTTTAAATAAAAAATGTGAAATAAAAAATGAAATAATGATGAACCTTAAATCAAATAACTGTATACAATCATTATTTTTATAGTTAATTCTAATAAAATATCATGATTCATAAGCTATGAAACATTGTAACTCTTCTATAAGATAAATCATAAGAATAGTAATGCTAAAATGTCTATGTACAAAGAAGAGATTTAAAAAATAAATAAATAAATAGAAATGAAATAATGGAAAAAAAGTAAGAGAAACAAAAGGTAAAGACATGGCCACTAATAGTTCATGTAGTTACAATGAAGAAAGATCAAACCATTCTAGATCATCATATCTCTTAAGACTAAAGATGATGTGTGAGTATCCTTTACTAGATAAGTAAAGGTACCAAGTAGACTTAGAATTAAGTTAAGATCTAGTTTTCTTCATAGGAATAAAAGGTTCACTAAAGTGACAATTATATGGCTAATCTAGTTCCTTAATAAGAAGAGAAGCTGCATTGAAGTAAGAAGAAGACATGAAGCAATGCAATAAAGTATTAAACAAAGTTCATATAGTTTGTAGTTAGGTAATTATGACTAAGGTATCCTATGTAGGATTGATAATTATGATTATTATACAATAATTAATTCATAATGGATATTGAGTATTTTACAATCTTAAATATATTTTCTTACTTCTATAATTAGCTATAAAAATATTAAGTTGGTTAATCATTTAGTTACATTTCCTACCATAAGATTCTTGGGTAATTAGAATTTTCTATGTGACATAAAATCAATTTCTAACATGGAATCTAAGCGAAATTGTGCTTATAAGTCATGGAATGAAACCAAAGTAATTGATAATTAAACAAGAAGCTCTTTTGCAAAAGGCATTGAACTAGTACAATGGTACATAACTAGAGGAAATTACAAGGAAAGATAATTATAAATAAGATAATAAATCCTATTTATAGATCAAGGCAAGTAATAAGATCATTTGCTAAAAAGCAAAAAATGATGGAAATCAAATTTGTAACAGATGAAAAGTATTCATGAGAAATTAATGTGTTCAAGAACTATGATCAATGAAGAACTCTAACATTTTATAGAAATTATAATTCATTCAAATAATCAAAGATAAAGTCCACTTTCAAAGCATCACCTAGAGTATATTATGTACCTGCTATAAATAATAAAATAAATAGTGGGTGATCTCTATAATCTCATATGAAATATAGAGAATCCTATGCTAATACAACAAAATAACTCAAATTAACAAAGATAGTAGTAGTGTTATTGTAATGTTTAAACTTGTAAATAGTATCAATGATCAAAGAACATGCTTGTAATACATGATGTAGGTTAAATAGTAAATTTCCTTAGCCAATGTCCTATGGCCCTAACATATCATGTTAGATCCATTATGATATAAATATCTTTGAAATTAGTTAAATTGAGTTCATTTCTCTTTAACTAATTTTAGTAATTGTCCTCGAGTTATAATGGAATAGAAGGAAATATATTTCATAAGAAGTCTATTTCAAGATATTTGAATTTTACAAATCATTTGAATTTTAGGATAATTATAAAAATAAAAAGGATGTCATGTGTAGAAGGTTAGAATCCAAAATTAAATTCCAACAAACATGTGCAAGTAATCAAGACTAAAATCAGGGAAAAATTTACAACCATATTTCTCCATGAAATCCTCTTGTAGATACTTTATCTCTTGAATTTAAGTTTATAAGAAAATTGAATTAATAATAGAAGTATAATTTTGAGACTATTCTTTTAGCAAAAGAAGAATTTTCACCTCCACCTATTCATCCATTGAAAGGACTATTCAAGATTGAATGTTCCATAATTTTTAGCATCAATTATCTTTAGTGAATAAGAGACCTTGAAATTCAAGAGTAACTTATAGTAGTGGGGATTGACGAATATGCAATAATCAACCATTTAGATACTTATGATCTTTTCCACTAATCTCAAATGTATAGATACTTATGATCATTTAGTTGCACAATGATAGCATATTCCAAATCTATCATGAAGGTATATCTATGCATGTTCCTATCAATGGAGAAATTTTTAGACATTATTTAATGATAAAAATGATTACCTATCCTTCATTGATGCATATAGTTTAACTATGACTTCATTAGTATACAACCTTTTTGTTAAACTAGATATTCTAGGATAATAGGATAATGGTTTATATTAATATGAATACTTTTAGGAAGCCTATTCATCAATATTCAAAATATACAACTGCATCAATTATTTAGATCATTGAACATTAATTCAATGGAATGTTCTAAAGAATTTTTATTACATTTTGAACCTTTATAGATGTTATGATTGCAATGATTATTTGGGATATTTAGAATAATCCACTTCCACCATCATGTTTAGACGTAGCATCATAAAAAGAATCAAAACTTTTCATTACAACATAGCAAATAATAACATTATCATCCCCACCACATGAATAATATCTAGTACCACATATATCTCCAACTAGTGATGTTTTGAAGGAATTGGATGAAACTCTTAAAATTCCCAAAGTTGGAAATCTATGATGTCATTTGGTCTCTTAAACATGATAATAATAGATAGACCATGCTTTTAGTATGTGCCAAATTCAATCATTTTTTTTGATTTATCATCTATGAATTTGTGAGTGAAGGAAAATTTATTTACATGTGTATGATGCTTCATGATTAATCATAATAAGATTAATTCAATGATTGTAGTTTTATAATACATTAAATTTTTTTATTAAATGCCAACCAAAGCTACAAAAGTAATTCTTGAAAGAGACTATTAAACCTTAAATCAACTAAGGTTATATAATCATTATTTTCATAACTAATTTTACAAAATATTATGATTTGTAAGCATGTAGCATTATAGGTCTTCTATGAGATAAATCATAAGCAAGAGTAGTTCTATGATATGTAAGTGTACAAATAATATATGTAAGAAAAAAACATGAACATAAATAGAACAAAATAACAAAGGTAAAAATAAAAAAAGGGTAAGGATATTAATAGTCCATAGGGTTATGATCAAGGACATTCATGATAATTTTAAATCGTTATAGATATAAAGGTTGAAGATGATATATGAGTATTATTTATTAAGGAATTGAAGGTAATAAGTAGGTTGAGTGAGTGAAGATTCAATTTTATTAAAAGAAAGGAAATGTCTACCAAGTGTCAGTTGTAAGCCTAATCAAATTTTCGTTATAGAAATGGAAGATGATCTAGAAGGATACATTTTGGTAATAATGAGCTATAAATAAGAGTAGCAAGGTCATATGCAAAGTTTACACTATTTGACGCTAGGTTAAGATGACTAGAGTCTCTTAAGTAAGATAAAAAATTATAATTATCCTATATTAATTAATTTATAATACATATTAAGTGTGTAGACTTTTAAATATATCTATCTAATTCTACAACCACCTTTGAAAATATAAAGTTGATTAAACATTGAATTACATTCTAAATAATAAGATTCCTAGATAATTAGATTTTTAGAGTGATGTAATATCAAACTATAATAAATCAAAGTAAGAAGAAGAAGAGGTTATGGAGATTAGTCAAATAGGTGCTGATTCATATGTTTAGTTCATATAAATTGGTATTTTCACCATTCCAAGCTATATCTTGCTTTCATTTCTTTACATTGGGAATAACAAGAATGAGATTTGATCTTATTGTCCACAAGTTTGTAGTTTATGATCTATGTAAGATAATCTACAAGCTTAACTAGCTCGGTGAATTACTTAAGAGATTAAAGAAGTGCAAAATCCATGATCATTATTCATTACTCTACCCTTTCCTTGGTTTCTTGAAGGCTTATAATCAACTCTTTAATAAATCTTTGGTAAAATCAAGTATTTATTATGATCAAGTCCTAATCAAAAAGATCAAAACCTAACTCTAGATAAATGTTCAAATTTAATGCTTAGTATGGCTAGAGGAATTAGTGAGTAATTTCCAATAACATAAAATTAAAAAACCTACCTTGCATATACATAGAAAAAAAATAAAACCAATTTAGATTCTTAGACTTCTAGATGATTACAATAGTTCACTTTCAACTAACATCATAAATAGTTAAAATATGGAATAATAAAGACTATATGATACAAGAAATGGTTGTGTAACCATATGCATCTAAATGGAAACTTGTAAAACTATCCTCATTGAATGAAAAAGTAAGAATAAATTCTCATATTATCTTGTGAGATAATTGAATTCTTGACTAGGATCTAGTGANGATGGATTAGACATGGAATAAGAGAGAGAAATGAAGAATTATTTGGATAAGAGACAAAGGAGGGAAATGTAGCATCACTAGATCCTAGTCAAGAATTCAATTATCTCACAAGATAATATGAGAATTTATTCTTACTTTTTCATTCAATGAGGATAGTTTTACAAGTTTCCATTTAGATGCATATGGTTACACAACCATTTCTTGTATCATATAGTCTTTATTATTCCACAATTTAACTATTTATGATGTTAGTTGAAAGTGAACTATTGTAATCATCNATGAATCACAAGTGTTACACTAGCAATCTAGTCGAATCGCATGTGCTTATCCCCTAGATGTACTAATAGGTAAAGAGATAGTGATTAGAAATGTGATCATTGTCTTCTTGGCTTCACTTGTGTAGGTTTAAGTGGATGGTTAAGTGTAAGCCAAGGCACATGATATTTATTTATATTTTATGTTTTATTTAATTTAATCTATGTATGAAACAAAGGTAATTTAATTATCTAATGTCTTAATCTAACTACCCTAATATAAGCATCTAGGCCCACCTTCTATACACATCCCAAACTTGTTATAGACAATATTAGATTACCAAGTGTTAGGCTACTGGATGAACTATGTAATAACACCACTGGGATTAGCAAACATTAATGGTATGTTTGAGGTGGTCATACTTATGTGTTATTATTAAGTGCATTAATTAATAAGGACAAAAATGTATAATGCATAAGTAATAAGGCACATGAAAGAAAACATTAACCTATTCTTAAGTGCTACAAGGAATTTCAAGAATCTCATCTTTATTGCCATCACATAAAAGTGTTCAGGAACATTGATGCTTGAATAAGGATTTGTACAATCCTTGAAGTCCTAATTTGGGCACTTAAGATAATATTCTAACTCTGATAGAAGGTAACTACAAGAGTTTGACTACACTAATAACCTAATGTTCCATAAATGTGATGGATGTGTGAATTTACATAGGTAATACTAGACATTTCATCAATGCATCAAATCATGTGTTGATAGAGCTATGTTTATAGGATTTCATTGATGCATGCTAACAAACTCTAAATAACTTATTCTGATTATCAAAGTATATGGAATCACAAAAGTTACAAAAATAGATGTTGTAGATAACAAAATTGGACACCCTTACAAAAATGGATGGTAGGAATCCTTTGATTACCAAAGATGAAGTGGAGATCAAACAGTGCTAGGAGATGAAGGCTCCTAGCATGCAAAAGGACCTATACTAGCATCTAGTGATAATGGTGATGGTGATGTAAGATAAGAATAAGGTTTTCCTACACAAGCTACTTGCTTCTAGTGGAAGATGGCAAGGATCTAGTAGTGCTTTCATCTTCTCTTCCTTACTCTGTTGGTCATACATAGTCAACATGACTTCACTAATGTAGGATCATAGTAGGATATCCCAAAGATAGGGCATTGCATGGAATATCTCCTTAACGTTTATAAATCATGCAATAAATTGTTTATGTTCTATCTTTCCTAGGTTCTACAATTTGTAGTAGTCATTCATCCTTTTGGCCAGGTTCTTAGCAACTAATCATTGATCTTTGAAATGGCTCTAGAGAACTTCAAGCTTAGCATTAACTATTTCTAGCTTCTACTTGGTATCCTTGTGGTTCTTGAACTTGACCTCATCGAGGAGGTATGAGTTCATCACTTGCTTCTCCAATTTTGACCTTGGCCTAGTCCTCTAGTACAATATGGATTTGGTGATATCCTCTATAACTATCCTAAAAGATATAGTAATAATATCCCACAATGGTATCTAGCACTTGGTCCATAAATTGCAATGGAAAGTGGTCTTTGTAGGTTATCATGTTTAATAGTCAAAATCCTATATAAACTCTCCACGTTTCTCGTTTCTTTGGTACAATAACAAGTGGGCTAACCCATTCACTATCCGCAATGGAGGAAAAAACCTAGCCTTGAGGAGTTGTTCAATCTCCTGCTTGATGATTTGTTTAAGTTTTAGGTTCAAGTGTCTTTGCAACTACCTCTTTGTTTTGATGGAGGAGTCTATGTAGATTCTATGCTGGCATATCCTAGGATCACTTCCTATTAGCTCATGATATGACAAGGCAAAGGTTGTTGGTAATTTGTTTACAACTATAAACAATTTCTTTTTCTATTTAATAGAAACTATGGCATTCATAATTACCAACTTGCCATTATTTAGAAATGCATATTGCATTGTAGCTAGTAGAGCCTTTAAATCAAGGGTTTCCTACTTGAAAGTTTCTAGGATCAACAACTCTCCCCAATCGATTTCACTCTACACATCATAGAGTTGGTGATGAAGCTACTATAACTTGTTCATACTTTCAACATAGGAGCTACTAAGGCTCTCAATAGGTTCCATGCATATTGTTGATTTAGCCCATTATTTGTTGTCCACCATTGGGTACCCTCCTAGTTAGTGGTTGTTGTGTATAGGCACCTTTGAATTTCCACCATCTATCAACACTAATTGCATGCTTGAAGTGATGTGTATTTGATGGTCGACAATCTTTGCACATGTGTCACTGTACATGATGCATAGAACTCTCTTCTTCTTCATATTTCTGAATTCATTTTCCTTGGAAATTTCTAAGAAAAGGTCTCAAATCCTCAACCTTGCATCAATGGTGCTCAACCATGCTCTTCCCATAATGATAGGGAAGTCCCCTTTGTAGTTCTACTTATGGATATCTAGAAAGATAGGATAAGACCACCCAGAAACAATGATCATGATGTGCTCTGCCAATCCCAAAGGGATAGTGATGGATTGATCTACCAGCTCTAGTCTGATGTTGCTCTTTTTGAAGGAAGGTTGGTTCTGAGCTTTTACATCTCTTGTGAAACTAAGTTTAATTTACAACTTAAATCCAAAAGGGCCTTACATGGTTCATTTTAGGTGTTCTATAAGTAGATAAGAGGACTTTCAACATTAGATCTCTTCCTAGAAAGATGGCTAGCCTTGATCCAATCTATGATTGCATGAGTCAACATGACAATGTGCAATTAGAAGGTAATTTTATTTGAAGGTTGCTTAATAAGGATTTTAGAGGTTGAGGTAGCAGGGTTGGCAACCACAGGGATTTTAGGGACCATTGGTTTTGAAGAATGGTCTCTTGCAAGATTTGAATTCATGACTACTAGGTTGATGAGTTAGCTGCAAGTTCATGGCCCTCATAGTGTTTCTTTGGTTTGGCTAGGCAAGTATTTTATATTGCATGGATGGATCAGGTGATAATGGAGTTGATGATGGTGATGTAGGAGTAGATAGATGTTGAGGAGGATAGAAAGAAAATGGAGACTCCATTGTTGGAGAAGATGATCTATAGTACTTTGGAGGGTAGTAGTGGTGTGAAAAGGAATCATGACTAGAAGAGTCACATGGAGAGACTAGTTACTAAACGTAGTACATATAAGGATTAGGTACTACTACCTTGGAGGTGGCATCCCCCATGATTGTGGGTGTTGCCACTACTAGTACTATTCTTGAGGTTGACTTGGTGCTTCACTCAAATAGTAAGCTTGTTTTGGAATTGCTACCAATAGTTACCTTGTAGATAATTCAACCTCTTGGGTGCTTTCTATTTTTCCAATCTAGGATTTACAGCATACATTACAAATTCTTGTAATTTTAATAGTATAGGGCAACATCCCTTATAATTTTTGTATTGACATATGTCACATCCATTATCATCAGATTTTGAATTTGGAACCTTCTCTACTACCATAGCTTTGACCTTATCTTTATGATATTCTCATTCAAACTCCTTCTTCTTTCTTCAATCATGGCCACTACCTCCTTGATCTATACATTCCTTTACAATCTTTATAGTAGTTTGAAACTTCTCATCTAAGGAGTCACACATGTTATCAACCTTAGTCGATACTTGAGTAACAAATTTTTGGATTGGCAAGATTTTCCTATGCATCACTACATCATTTGATGCTTCCTCCTCATTATCATAGAAATGGACCTCCCTCTTGCACATGGAGGGATCTTGTTGTACTCTTCTACACCTTTCCATTTTTCAACTCTCCTTCCTCTTCGATCATTTATACAATGAGCCTTTAAATTTGATGAACCTGTAGCTCAAAAAGTATCCCTTAGGTATAAACACCAAAGGGTTCTCCTTGTTTTAGTTATGAGCCCATCTATGATATGACCTATCTAATTCTATTGGAAGTATCCATGGCTTGGGCATTGGTGTAATAAAAATTAATACCTACCCATGGCCACATCCAAGGACTCATGAGTCCCTTGTTTCCAACCTTGGATTTGTCTTCATAGGTTTGACACTCTAGAGTATGTTTGATATTTATCATTGAATATCTCTAGCATTGTACTTCATTGTTAAATGGATTATACTTCCAAGGATCAATACTAGCCTTTTACTTCTTTTATGAGTCTCCTTGGAAATAGTTCAGCTTTTGTCACTCATTTCTCACAATATGCAAGGCACAGGCATCATGGAAGGCTTGCAAATGATTCTATGGATTTGAATTATATCCCCCCTCCAACATGGATATATTATTCATATCCAGCTATTTGATGAGGCTATTCTTCAAGTTCCTAGTGGGAATTCTAATAACCTCTAAAATTTTCAATGTATTTCTTGTAGCTAGTAGAGGCTTATCATAGTCATAGTAGTTTCTGTGGCCCCGGTCATGGCCATGATGTCTATGATAAGTCCTACTATGCCTTTGTTCTTTATGATGTTCGTCCCTTGCTATTGTTCATGTTCTTGGTCTCTATTGTCTTGGTAGGGTCTATGATCATTCCTCTCTCACCATTTATCTTCATCAGGATCTCTATTTCTCCTTCCATCATCTTGGTCTTTGCTTCTCCTACTGAAGTGGGAGGAGGAAGAAGATGAGGATGATGATGAAGGTGAAGAGGAAGAAGAATCATCATTAGAACAATGCCTACTACCTTATCTTATTAGGTCCCTACCTCGATCACCATGTTTATCCTTCTCCTAATGTCTGTCCCTATTCTTGCCTTGGGATAATAAGCTATGGTTTCCATATTTTGAAGTTTCCTAGTCTTGAGACATATTCTTACTATCACTAAGGTTGTCCATAGTTCATTGCAATCACTGGTCAAGGGTATTCCAATAAAAGAAATGGGGAGAATTAGTGTATTGGGATTGATGTAAAAATAAATCCTTGCCATCTTTGTGTGGTTGCAAGAATAAGTGGTAGGAAACCTTTTGTTCTTTGAAGCCTCATATCAAGATTCCATTTGCTGATCTTTCTTCTATTGGGCCTCTATGGAATGATAATTCCAATAGAGATGATCTTGAACCTCGTACTTGGCATTAAGTCTAGTGATGCTAAACTTGATGAGGTTGCTCAATAACATCATGGGAACAGATCGGTCAGGAGGCAACACAATGTTTCCTTTCATGTCCCTTCATCATAGCTACTTGTCTTGATATAAGATGAACATGAAATCTGGAGTGTAAGGATCTTGATGAGTCTTGAAAACCTCAAACTATTAGGGAACGTACATATTTGGACCTTCTGGTCTTTGATTAGACTTGCCAGTGAGTGGTGGTGGAGATTCTTCCTTATGAGAGGAAGCCATATTAGTGATTGTTTAAAAATAGTGTGCATTTATTATTATTATGTTAACAATTTAGTGTCAATTTTCCTTTACAATGTCTTTAGATGATTTCACTATCTTTCCTATGTAGCATACTTAGCGTGACTAACTCCCTGACAATGATGCCAATGATGAGTAGCAAGTAGTCTCTATGTCCAACCATATGAATCACAAGTGTTGCACTAGTGGTCTAGTTGAATTTCATGGACTTAGTCCCTAAAGGCATTGATGGGTAAATATAGTGACATAGAAACATGATCGTTGTCTTCTTGACTTCACTTGTGTAAGTTCAAATGTATGGTTAAGTGTAAGCCAAGGCACATGATATTTATTTATATTTTACATTTTACTTGATTTAATCTAAGTTTCAAATAAAGGTAATTAATTATAACTTAACTAATTAACTATCTAATACCTTAACAAAAGCATCCAAGTCCACATTTTTTGCACATCCTAAACTTATTATAAATGCTAGTTAATTATCAACTGTTAGGCTACTAGGTGAACCAAGCAATAATACCACTAGGATTACCAAGCATTAATAGTATGTTTTAGGAAATTTTTCTCATGTGCTATTATTAAGTGCATTAATTAATTAAGGATATAAATATAGAATTCATAAGTAATAAGGTGTATGAAATGAAACATTAAGCTTTTCTTAAGTAGTGCAAGGAATTCCAAGAATCTCACCTTTATTGCCTTCACATCAAAGCGTTCACATATATTGATGCTTGAATAAGTATCCCTACAATCCTTGAAGTCCTATTGTGGGTAGTTAGAAAATATTCTAACTCTGATGAAGGAACACTACAAGAGTTAGGTTATAGTAATAACATAATGTGCCATAAATTTAGTAGATGCATGCATTTATATAGGTAAGACTAGACACTATGTTGATGCATCTACATTGATGCATTAAATCATGCATCGATAGGGCTATGTCGATGGGACTACATCAACAAAGCTGCATCAATGTAGCCTATTGAATGATTCATCATAGAGTAAGCTCATTAAATATAATTTCCTAATATATGGTGGTAGTTACATCCCATAAGATACTTGATTAGTCTACTTTTCAATTTGTAATAATCCATTCTTGTGTTTTCATGGATTATCTTGGATGATTTTCCTTATTTCATTTTATTTGGTTGCTTGTAAATTAAACTTAAATTTTAATTTATAGAATAGTGTATTCATATGTTTGTTTCTCTTATTATGCTATGCATGGGACCTACATGTTTAGTTCCTTATCATTTTAAGCCCACCAGATTATAAGAAAGTCTCTAATTTTTATTAATTTTCATGTTGCATGTTCATAATTGTATATTTGGAAATTAAAAATAAAAATTTATTACATTTCTAAACCCTTTAGATATATTGGATAGTATAAATATACATGCTACAAGTTTTGAAAACATCATTAAAAAATTACCAAGTGTTCCTAGTATAATTTGGATTAGATAAACCAAACTTGCAATTGTTATATCCCATCAATGTCTAGTATGGCACATTCTAGAACCCTGTAATAAAATGTGGTATTTATCTTCAATGCTAGTTATATTACATAGTCCACATATTATTTTTTCATGAGAAATTTTGAGCCATCTCTCTATTTTAGCTTTCAGATGGTAAGATTTCATTTGTGCTCTACTAATTGTACATTAAAAATAACAAGAAACATCAATAGATAAATATTTTTCTTTTAATTATGGCCTCTCTTAATACTTTTTAAATATAATGGTTTTTTTCTTTTACATTTTCCCAAAGTTTTTAAAGTACAACTTACTTTATGAAATTGCAAACATGCTTAGGATTAGAATAACAAATATATTTAATATTATATTTATTAACTCATAGATATCCTTCATAAAGCCATATATCCTTTATTATGAGTTTCTATTATCAAGTTTTTGGATTATTTATTTAACAAGAATTCATAAAAATTTTAATCTATAAAATGATAAGTAGATTCAACTTCTAAGGGCATAAACTTTGCTTCAATATGTATAATATCATATTATTTCTATCTTCTTACTTTGAATTATATCTAATATATTTAATTTAACAACCATTTTATTCCTACTTTATGACATTTTGTTGTAGTTAGCATGGATACTAGAGCTTCATTATAGTGCATTCCAATTTTCATTTCTAACTTGTGATACGATAGTTCTAACTTATATGTTTTCCCCTTATTACATCATATTTTGGCCATTTTTTGGCTTTTGTTTAGTGTTAGAACCTTGAAAAATATAATAAAAATCAATATTTCATGGTTAAAATTGAAATGTTTCAATGGGGGATGTGTTGCATTAGCACTTGATATTTCATATCATTTTCCTTTATGTTTTCTTGTTATATCTCATTTTATAATGTAAAAAAGCCAAAATTTTGCTAATTTTTATTATGAATTGGAATTATAAGATTTAATCTTATGATTTTCTTAACATTTTATGGTTGATCCATGAATGCATCTTCATCTCTATTTGAACCAAGTGTCTCATACCTTAGTTATGGGGGAGAGGCATTAATTTAGGTACAAATTTTAAAATTTTTAACATATTAAGAAATTTTCCTCTACATTCCTATTCCATTGAAATCTAATTTTAGCTATGTTTTTCATGTCATTTTTATAATATTTCATTTTCCATTATTTTGTTAAATTTTTTTAAGATGGTTATGTGGAATATTGGTAAATTACATGATTTTTTAGTATTATCATAGTAATCATGTTTAAATGGTTGCATTTCAAATGTCAAAGGCTTGAGTTATATAAGATTGATCAATCCTAGGCTTTAATGATGGGAGAAATAGAATAAAAAGTTTTATCAAATGCACCCATGAAACCTAGGTAAGTGATGCCTTTTCCATCTTCATGATTCTAGAATCATTGATCTCATTCCTGGGTGGTAAAATGAGAGCTAGAATCACAATCACAACCATAGTTACAACATAAATCAATGCCACAAATTGAACCAAAATCAAAGCTAGATGATCTCAATGAGCTTTTTAAGGGTATTGAGGACATCTAAAAGGATGTTTATGTAAACAATTTCTAATTGAGATAACTATTGAAAAGAAAAATTAGGAGATGTTTCTTAATTATGGAAACTCTCATCTTTGGAATATTCTTCAAAGAATGGGATTCTATAGTCACCCTATCTAGTTTATTGAATGGTGCAAGAATGAGGTAGAGAAGTTCTATCTTAGTCTCATTGTTGATGGTATTACAATAATAATTAGTGGTGTTATCATGCCTATTTTAACATGGATAATTGCTAGGATTATAGGGTTTCCAGACAACAAAGGAAAGGAATGCTAGTCATATAAGACTAATCCTACATTAATGTTATTAATGGAACTCAACATTAGGTATAAAATACCTTATGAAAACATACTTCCAATCAAGGAATCATCAACCATATTCACCTGTGCAACAAAGCTATGAAAATGATAAGAAAGCATTGTAAGTTCAAAATTTATAACTTTATATAGAGGCCTCAAGTCTTAAGAGTGATAAGTTAGAGGTATGTGTGATGGCCTTAAAAATTTAGCTGATGAAGGTCCCATGTGTAACACCCCATATTTTTAGATACTAGATTTAGTATTCTTTGTCATGTTTAAGTATGATTTCTCATGTGCTTTTGTATGCTAGATGTACTTATATTTGCTCTATCAGTTGTTCTTGTGATTTATGGCATGATATTTGTGATATATTTATTTATATTTTCTATTATTATTGGATATTGTAATAACCTAATTAGATGAGTTTGGAAAGATTCATAGGTGTTGGTATGACTTGGATATATTTAATAGGTATAACTACATGTATGGCTATGTGGTATGCTATGTAGACGATATGTAATTTATGGATAGAATTATTCATTGTACTTTTTGGTATTTAGTAATATTTTTGTAGAATAGTATATGCTTAAGTGGGAAAGTGGATTATGGGTTTTTTCATAAAATAGTTTTATGGAATGGATAATTTGGTATTTTATTAAATGAATTTTATAAATTACTAGTTTTTAATGAATCTTTGTTTTAAAAATAGTTACTTTTTCTGAGTCATGTTAGTATAATTTTTATTATAAAAACTCCACACTCTCAATCCATTGAATATTACTGGCATTCATCAATTGGATGTAGAAGCTCTCGTAAGTTCAAGTCTTCTGATGGTATGATTTAACTCATGCGTTTATCATTTGTGCACTATTATGTTCTTGTGCATGAGTTTGTGCATGGATTTATGTATGTACATTTTTCTATTTTTGTACATCTTTCATCACATAATATTTCTAGGCCATGTTCTCTTGTATTTTTGGTTTAGCAAGTTTTGGCTAATATTGTTATCCTTGTGTATTTTGCTAGATTTCCTATTAATGAGCATTTATTATGTTGGGTATAGATATTATATTTTGGAAACAATAATATACAATTTTTATGCACTATTTTCCAACACCATATTTTACGAATTTCATGTTAGTATTTCATATTTCAATGTTTATGGTTTTGTGTCATATTTACTAATATCTTGAAGTTTTAAATATTAGATTTTCTAGGGTATAGTAATAGTGGTTTTTCACAATTTATGGACATTGGACTTAGCACATATAACATCATAATGATAATGTCATGTTTTATGTGGTTTCATATTATTTTCTTATTAGTTATAAATTTAGAGAATTTGTCTTTACCATTTGAATTTTGGATGTTTTCCTTGCAGTTTAACTACTCATAGTTGATCATTAAAATGTTGTGGAACTATGGACATGATTATTTAATAATATAGAAACATCTAGATGTCATTTCATGTCAATTTTAGCCAAATTAAGGTAGGAGATTTTTTTAAGTTCATCATGGATCTTGTTATGATTTCCAACACTAACCATAGGTCATGATTATGTTATGATCATAGATCAAGATTCTTGATCAGGTTGTAGTAAGTCCAAGACCTTAAAAATGCTTACTTACCTAGCACTAGATAATAGGATGTTGTAAGTTGGTGTCAGATCTATATGTTGGTTAAGTTCCCAATAGCTTTTGGTTGTGTTAAGCGATAGTAGATGGTAGGCATGCATGTACATGTGGTAGAAATATGGATGTTAGACTTAGCAACACAACATCAAACCATGAATCCATCTATACTTTCTTGAAAAAGCATGATACCAAAATAGAGATGAGTATTAAGTCAACCAAGTAGACATCAACTACCACTTACTAAAATTTATTCATTAGTATACATAAAAATTTCTAAGCACACCTTCTTGGCATGTTAGGTCTCATTAGAAAACCATTAGCTACAAATCTTATATAGTAATTTTCTATGTTGGGATGGTGGGCCTTTTGGTATGTTAAAACATTAAGGAAAACAAAGAATAAGGATTTTTGTATGTTTGTGTGGTTGATTGTGTTTGTAGGACAAGAGTGTGGACAAGAACTTCATATACCTCAAGGGCTTACAAGAAAAGTTGACATCATCAAGATCTTGGAGTAAGACAAGGAAGTAATTAGGAAGTTCAAGAACTTGGATAAGGAATAAAGAGTTCAATTGTAGAGAAAGATGTCTCCAAGAAATAGTATATGCCTTGGCAAAATTGAAGGCAACACAGGAGAAGACATCTCTACAAAATAATACATATTTTTCTGGATAGAAAGAAGTCCTTTACTAGAAGAAGAAATCTTCCCAAAATGAAGGCTAGTTATAGAAAGACATCTTTCACTAGAAGAATACATCTTCCCAAAATGAAGGCCAAATGCAAAAGTACATCTTAGTTACAAAGAAGACATCTTCAATGGCCATTAGTTAGCTATTGCATGAGTTCCAAGATGACTTTGGAAACATAGTGGCTATAAGAAGACTTCATTCTTATTGGGAAATGTGTAAGCATTGTGTAAAATTGTTGTAATCATTGTTTCTTCTCATTATACAATATTTTTTTTGTTGTAATTGGTCTATGTGAGCTGTGCCTCAAAGTGCAAGGATCCACAAACTTAGTTGCATTCTTTCCTTATGATTGTTATTGTCATGTGTTGCCATGTAGGGTTGATGTGCATCTTGTGGGAAGCCATCTTGAGTGAGATTGTTGGGATCCTGTGGTATTGAGTGTTGGCTTAGCACCACAACACTCTAGAGTGGAGCTTAAGTTGTAAAGGTTGTGGTATCTTGGAAACCACTTTTTAAGCTTATTGAGACCTTGCAGGTTTGCGTGGATTTGTAGCATCGAATCACTTCCTTAAAGAGCTTAGAGCTTGTACAAGGTGTAATACCTTCAAAACACATTTGAGAGCAATAAAGTCTAGAGGTGTGCTTGTAAACTACCCTCTGAGTGTGGACTACCAAAGTTGAGGAACCATGTTAATTTTGTTGTGTGCTTTGTCTCAATGTTTTTTTGGGGAACTTATTCATTTCCCCGTGGGTCAATGATCCAAAGGGACCATCTATCTTCAATGGTAAAAATGACACCATGGATATTACTTAGTGGATGAAAGAGATTGATTAAAATTTTAAGTTGATGGGCTGTACTCTTGAGTAGCAAACATGATTAATAGTGATTTAGTAAAAGGTTATAACTAGTCATTGATGGTTTACATAGGAGAAGGCCAAGCACTAGAAGGACTATGATGTCTCTTGGAGAAACCTCTAGTTGTCTTCAATGAAGGTTATGTTCCTTTGGAGTATGTATAGTCCAAGGTGGATATGTTCTACCACTTGCAGAAAGGTAACTAGTTTGTTCTTAAGTATGGTGCAAGATTCTTCAGGTTAAGCATATATGTTTTTTACATACATAAACATGAAAAGATGAGAGCTAAGAATTTTTTTCATGGATTACATGCCTCCAATAATGATCACTTGTTTTTATATTATCTCTAAACATATTATAACATCCTATGTACCTTGCTGTCAGCTGAGCCTAGGTAAAAGACATAATCTAGCCTCCACTACCAAAGGAACTTATAACATATCATGAAAATGGATTGAACAAAATAATGAAAGTTAAAGAAACACTCAAAAATTACATCAATTCCAATAACAAAGAGATTAGGTACAGAACTTAAGCCACTACTACCATATACTTAAAAAGGCATCAACCAAGCTACATCACAAGGTTATTTAACATAATTCATTAGTTTGACTATCACAATATATTATTTTATACATCTAACACATGACCTTATACCCACATAGAATGTATGGCCTATTATATATACAAAAGTCTACGCATGGATCATCTAATCCAAAGCCTATAGGAAACATGTCCATCTCTCTTAAGAATACATATAACAACATAAATAAAAACATTGAAGTATAGAGACCGTCACCTTTCTAACATCCTTGAACTACCTAGGCTTTTAACTCCAACACTTGTAAATAAATGGGGTTAGTTAAATAACTAAGTAGAATCCTTTATATATTATAACACCCCTACCTGTAGTACCTTTTACTCATTGGTATATTGATGACTTGAATCCTTGATGCCTTGTTATTGAGTCTATGTTTTATGTTTAAAACTTTCTTTTTCCTAATTTGACTATGCTTATATTAGTTCAGCTACGTGCCTTGTAATTACCTTTATAGATGCCTTTTGATATCTTAATATTTTAGTTTACTTTTTTCTTTTATCTTAATTTTAGTACTTCTAGTATTATATTTTTTTATTAAATTAGCATATGCACACTAACTTTTTTTGTTGGAGTTTTAAGTTAATAGGTGGTAGGCACTAGATGGGTCATTAGTACAAGGAATGCTATTTTATCTTTGGGGTATGCTTTCTTAGATTTCTTTGTGTATGTTAGTAAAAATATTTTTTATAAATAAATATATTTTATTTTTTATTTTTTAATTTATTTTAGCTTATATTTTAGAGAGTCTCATGATAGTATCTTAACTATGCTTGGACCTTAGAACTTGTTCTGAGATTTGAGCATAGATAGAGCTATTAGCTAACTCATTGGGAGAAATCTATTATGCTAGTGTTGGGTACAAGGTTGTGTTAGAATTTTATTATTTTTAATTTTAGAAATTAAGGTTGGTAGTAGTTTCTTTTTAATTTTCATTTTCCCAATAGAATTATCCTATGTGCCCAACTATGCTATACCTTATGAGCATAAATACTTGACAATCTTTCTATTAGAAATCATACAATTATGTTGCTAATATTTGGGAGATAGAAGTAGAGGAAATCTTATTGGTTTGAAGAAGAACTAGATCATAGTCATTCAAGACCTTGATAAGCGATTAGTTTCACGTCTCATTTTACAGTTTGTGTAGATCTCATTATTGACTTTTAGTTTTACATAAGTTTTAGAGCCTATTGGGGGATCTCAACCATGCTAAGGTTTGTAGTTTTAGTACTATCATTAGGTAAGGAAAATTTGATACTTTGTTTTTAATTATGAGTTTTTGGTATTTTGGTTCTATGCACATTCATTTTTGCCGATCTTAGTTTGATCAACAACTATTTAATGAAATTCCTATTTGTCAAAATTAATTATTTTATACATATTTTCTATGATCTAGCATTTTATTAATGTTTATTATTATGCATGAAATATTAGAAATCATTTTGATTTTTTTGACCCTGTTTCTTCATTTTGTATACTTTTTGGAACATAGAACTATGGTTTACATTTTTACCCTTGAAATGATATTAAATAATGATAGCCTAGAAGTCAAAGCTGTTCAGCTCAATAGCATAAATTTCAAGGAGTCCTTAAATGTCTATTGTAACCCTATTGCAAGGTCATAAATTTTGATGTCACATATTAGTGCCACATGTCATAATAAACACATTTTATAAAGTGATCCCTAACATCCTAGTAATCAAGAATCATGAAAATAATGAAAAACATAATTTCTAAGGCTACTCAAAGCACATGAAAGCCTAGAAATAACAATTGATCATAATTTTACAATTTTAGAAGCTTATAATGATCTTAAAATTTTAGTTTTATTTATATGATTTTTTGGTATTCATTAATTTCATTAGGACCTATATTTTCAATTTTTAGTAATCTTAGATCCCTTCTTGGGAGTAACCTCTTTTGGCTTAGATCGTTTGTTTTGCTTCATTAACTAATTTGACTACATTTTCCCATCTTTCAAGTGTTTTTTTGGATATATATATACATACATTACATACAAATACATATATACATAGATATATAAATACATACACACACATATTGTTTTATGATTATTTTGATATGGATTTTTAGTTAGCAATAATTACACTAGTTTCCTTTTTCGGTAAGTGTCATTTAGAAGCCAAGTACTTATGTGGTTATCTTTGTTTATAAGTATCATTTATTTAGTTTTGGTTTTGTGGATAGTGGTAGAATTGTTTAGTTATTTCTGTAGTTTGGTAATTGACAAGATCCTCTACAATTGGATTAGTTATGTCATTGGTTCGTGACCTCATCTATGACTCACACAAATGTCATATTCCTAGAGGTAAGTCTAGGTGATTCAAGTACCAAGAAGAAATGATGAACTTAAGAGTTTATTACTTATTATGTTGACATTTTAAATTCTCCCTCAATCAATATGTATTAGCTAATTATCACTGGTACATCTGAGAGTATTCTTGCTTTCTAACTTAAATAAAAAATATGCAAAGGTCTCCAAATTTTCTTTCATTAATAATCAAAGATATTTATATAGAGTTTAAGGCTTGATTCATATAGAGATAATGAGAGAAGATTTATATATGAATAAGACCCCTTAGCTCACTATAATGCTAAGAAAGGATTGCCAACTTTGCTCATACAAATGAAATAAGAACAATTAAACAAAATGAGAAGAGAAATGGAAGAAATAAACAATTTTCTTAAGGGAATAAAAAATTGGGTAGCATGGAAGCATAGATCTAAAAATATCCTTCTAAAGTGCTAGAAAGAATAATGCCCAACACCTTAATTTATACAAATTTTAGGTCCATTTAATACTAAGACAAGATCAAACAATGGGCCTAAAAAGTCTTCACCTATTTGGTAGATGATTCAAAGGCTTCACTTACTAGGTAGGTGGTTCCAAAGTCTTTACCTACTAGGTAGGTGGCTTCCAAGTCACTCTTGTTGAATTTTCACTTCAAACTTCATGTGTAGATGGTAGCTATAGATCATTTCTTCCCATACAGAAAATTTGATGGGTGCTTTTCATGGCCAAATTTGGCTAGCCATAACTTTCATGTCAAGGGGCCAAAATTAGTTAATTTTAATGTTTTAATCATGATGGTGCAATTAAATTTTCACCTAATATCATTTAAGTCCTAGTTTTGATCATACAAAACAAAATATGCAGAAACATTATTAACAAGATATAATATAATATAGATGATAATAGTATGCCAAAATATACTTACTAGTAATTTAATATAAAGCAAACATTATTTATCAACAAATATTACTACTTTATGTGCTCATCATAGCTTCTGACTAGCATTTTTCCAACCCCCTGGTCAAATAATGTATACCTAAAAATTATTAAATATTTTTCATGAGGAAGCTAAAATACTCATAGAAAAACCTTCATCATTGATCTTTATCGGTCATATACTGAGTAACTAATCATGAAATTATTATTACTTGTAAAACTAGTATTTTCTCTTCTCTATTGTTAAAAAAAAAATATTTTTACATTCAATGCAATTATTAGAGATTATCTAGGATGCCTATGTGTTTCATATACTCTACAACATGAAGAGATTGAGATTAGCAAAGATACAAGAAACAAGAATAAAGATCATGAAATGGATGCCAAAGAAAAAGAACTATCAAAGTTGATAAAGGATCTTAATATACCTTGTACTTAAATCCATAGTGAAACTTGCACATGGGTATGCACATAACATACAACATATTTTCACTTGAATTAAGAAACCAGCTTGTTAATATTGAATTCATTGTATTAGAAAAATCTTTTTAAAATAGTGACAAGTAATAAGAATTAATATAGAAATTGGAAGTATTCAATTGTATTTCATTTTAATCCTTAAAAAAGTATATATTTTATTGGTTTATTATATATATATATATATATAGAAAAGGTATAGACCTCCCATGATATATAAGATCTAGACCTTCCAAGTATTGACCTATATCAAGTTGGCTTTTAGCAGATTATTCTATTTAGTAGCTAGGATACTAAAATTTTTGAATGCATTATATCAATGATTGAATTTGATATCCAAGCACAACTCACAAGCACTAATTCTTGAAAGGTTTAAGAATGAATTTTCTAAGTTAACTATGCTAACATGTTAGGTGCATCATTTTCTTTACCCCATTGAATTGAAAATACACTCTTGACATTTTTAGGTTATTAACAAGAAATAAGACAAAATAGAATGGATAAATAATTTATTAACTAAGTAATGACCACCATATAAGTAAGCAATATATTTCATTAAAATAAAATAATAATTTAAAGTTAATTAGAATGAAGTTTAGAAATTAGGAAGTTGGCTTACTCAAATGGAAAATACCTAAAGTAAATAAAATGTCATATAAGAAGATGATAGGACATTAAACAATAGGCTAATAAAAGTAAATACCAAGTTCCCTTTTATTTATATAAGTATTTTTATTGACATATTAAGATATTTTTTGTTTCTTTTTGAGATCAACAAAGCTCAAGAAGTCTTGATTGTACTAGATCCAAATTATTGAGAAGCTTATTGCACTACCAATGAATCTAGTCCTATAGTAAACTTTGTCTATGATGCACATCACATCATAAGTAGGAATTTTGATACAAGTAATGGATGCTTAGTTGCATTTCCAAGGGATAGAATCCTATAGAAAAATTTCTTGTGGTGTAATTCAACCCTTGTGTATGTGGCTTTGTTTAATTTTTTAAAAATAATTAACCAAGTAGCATCATGGTAGAGAAAGCATCTATCATTACTTTATTAACCTTTAATTTTCTAGAGTTAATTAAAATTTAGGGCTTAGAAATAGATATGATTTATAACCTAAAGGTCCATATGACATTATTATCATTGCATGTTAGGTTATATACTTAGGTAAGATTCATTTGATCAAGCTTAAAACTCAAAAAACATATACTATAATATTGCAAGACCTTAAATATAAATAGAGAATGGGGATTGATTATAGAAGTAGGGAATACTAGTAATAGGGATGGATAATATTCTCCATGTGATCATGGCTAGTATTTAGTAAGTTAACAAATCTATTATATTATTTAGTAGAATGAAGACTATGACTGAGATTGAGGTGAATTAGAAATTGAGTATAAAATTTTATTCTATAAGGCTACTTTTATATCTGCCTCCTTGACTAGGGGTCACACATTTTATGTCTATTTGACACCTAAAGCCATACCTATGTGGATCTTACATAATGCAATAAGGTTCATGAAACTTAACCATTTTGATAGTTAGAGGACTTGGATCATCATCCAGGTATTTAGGGTTAGATAGTTGGGGTTTAATTTTAGGTTCTTCACATGTCATATACAACTTAAGTCATTGATCATTAACTAGGAAAGTGAACTCACTATCTTTTAAGGTTGTGGTTTTAATACTACTATTAGGATAGGCTTTAAAAACCTAATATGAACCTTCCCATTTAGAAACTAATTTCCCTAGAAACCTATGAATTTGCATATTCTCAAGTAAAATATTATTATCCTTGATAAAATTTTACTTCATTGTGTGATTATCATGATAAAGTTTAGTTTTCTTTTTAATGATACATTGCTTATTAATTGCCCCAATACATGTTTCATTAAGTTCATTTAGTTGTATAAGTCATTCTTATATATTTAAAGCCTCATCAAACCCTATAAATTGAGCTAAGTATCCAAAATGATGCTTAATTTCAATAGGTAATAAACATTATTTAACATATAGTAGTTGCTTAGAAGAAAAACCAAGGTTTGGAGGTCAAGATGTTCAATATGACCATAAAGCATTGTTAAGTTTTCTATCATAGTCATTTCTTCTTTTAGATACTATCTTTTTCAATATCCTAACTATAGCTCTATTTATGCTTTTAGCTTAACCATTAGTTTGTGGGTGATATGGTGTTGCTAGTTTATGTACAATTTCACAAGAATTCATAAGTCATTCCATAGTTTAATTCATAGAATAAGTTTCTTGATCACTAATTAAGACTCTAGTCATGCCAAACCTAGTTATAACATGTCTAAAAAGAAAGGAAACTACTACTTTTACATTGTTAGTTATGGTAGCCTTTGCTTCAACACATTTAATAACATAATCAATACAAACTAGAATGTAGCACTTTCCTTGTGAAGGGGGAAATGATCCTAAAAAATTAATTCCCCATACATCAAAGGGCTCAGAAACTAAGATAGGTTTTTCATGTATTTCATGGCTTTTAAAAAGTAACCCAATCCATTTGCAGTAGTCACAATATTTGAAAAAGGCAAGTACATCTTTAAAAATAGTGGGCTAATAAAATCCACTATGTAATAGTTTTACCCTTGTATGTTTACCATCAAAATTCCATCTACCTAAATTATCATGACACATTCTATGTATTGATTATTATTCACATTTAGGAATACATCTACTAGTAATATTATCTGCACACATTTTATATAGATAAGGTTCACTCCAAATGTACTTAGTCACCCCACTTAAGAAACTTTATTTTTCATTACCATCCCATTAAGATGGATTTTATAAGGTTACCAAATAGTTTGTAATGTTGGCATACCATGATTCTTTTTGTTGCAAATGAAAAATGTTTTCATTTGAAAATTTATCATTAAGAGAGCCTAGGGTTCTAAACTCTTCTGATAAGGCTAATCATGAAATATTGTTACCTACCACATTATCTCATCCTTTTATATCAAGAATTTACAACTCAAACTCTTGGAATAAGAGATACCATTGCATTTTTATTGAACATTCAATTTTCCTTGTGGCTAGAAACTTAATAGTGGAGTGATCTATATACACTTAAGTTCTATAGCCTAAAAAATAGTGTTGAAATTTATCTAGAACATACATAATTGCTAATAACTCTTTTTCAGTAGTGGTATAATTAATTTTCATATTGTCCAAACTTTTGGAAATGTAATAAATAACCTTATGTTTTCACTTAACTAATTATCCTAATGCATCTCCTATGCCTATATCACTAGCATCATACATTAAGTCAATTGAAGTTTCCCATGTTGAAGCCCTCAAAATGGAAGCTATGGTAATTTTATCTTTAATATTTTGAAAGGATTTCTCATAATCATTATTCCAATGAAATGAAACCACTTTTCCTATTAAATGATATAGCATTTTAGTAATTTCTGAAAAGTCTTTAATAGAACATCTATAATACCCCACATCTCCTAAAAAGTATCTAATACTTCAAATGTGAGTTGGTAAGGGTAAGGAATTTATGAACTTACTTTAGTTTGGTCCATTTCAATGCCCTACCTAGAGATGACATGACTTAGAACTACCCCTTTTGTAATCATAAGATGGCTCTTTTCCCATCTTAACTTTAGATTTTATTTGATGAATATTTCTAATACTAATTCTAATATATCTAAGGTGTGATCAAAGGAATTTCCAAATATTGAAAATTCATCCAAAGAAACTTTGACAAATTCCTCAAGCATGTTGGCAAATATTGAGGTCATGGCTCTTTCAAAGGTGGCTAGAGCATTAGATAAATCAAATGACATTCTTATAAATGCAAAGGTAGCAAAAGGACATGTGACAGTAGTTTTATATTAATCTGTAGTACATATGGATATTTAGTTATAACCACTAAATCCATTTATAAAATAGTAATATTGATGTCCTTGTAAGCATTCAAGAATTTGATCAATGTATGGTAATCGATGAGTGGCGAGGTACCCCTACACTCAAGCATACGAATACGAGCTTAGCACGCATGATTTGGTTGAACTTAGTAGACTAAGTGCCTACATGCCTCATGGAACAATTAGGGTTAATCATTCATTATCTCCCCAGACTTACATGTAGTTTTCACAGTTGTATGGTTAAGTAAGTTTGAGGTATATGATTTTTATGTCTTTTCTATTTTATCTCCTATGCTAGTAAGGTGAAGGGTGAAGAGACTAATTAACTAACTTTAACTAATTAACTAAGCTTTAACTAACCTAGCATCAGCATCCATTCCCACTTACTGTTCACACCCTGAACCAATGCAACCTTGGTTACCAAATGCTAATTGCTGCTAGGATCACCAAGCGTAACGCATGTGCTCGAAGTGGTCGTACTGAAGCACTTAACTAGGAGAGAAGGGTTGAGAGAGATTTAATAAACTAATAAAGCATTTAAATGGTAAATAGTAAAAAAAATAAAGTCCCAATTAGCCTATTCCATGCACTACAAGGTTTATCCAAGAAGTTCGTCTTTATTACTGTACACAAACTTGCGTTCAGGTACAATATTTGCTTGAATAAAGATCCATTCACTTTGGAGTTCCTATTGCGGGCACATTGAAATTAATCAATCTCTGGAGAGGGAAAACTGCTAGAGTTTTGCTACAGTCTAAGCCTAGTATGAGAAACAAGGAAGAGCCACCTCTTATTTATAGAATTTGCGGTGGACCGCGATATCGTGTACGCGATATTGCGGGGGATGACGCAATATCGTGGGGGATGTGATATCGTGTCAGACGTGATATCGCATACATGATATCATGGCCCATGTGATATCACATCCCATCATACCCCCATGACTGAATGAAAAATCATCCTTGAGTTCCTTACAAAATATTGGGAAGGTATGGGATTATTGACTCAAAATGGAACTAATGGGATGACATGTGAACGGATCATCATTACAACACAAGACAAAATTTGTGTTCATGACAATAAGGGTGAATACCTTATACATTTGACATCAAGACTTAGTTGGTAGCTGCGAAAGAGAGAGAGAGAAAGAAGTGTTGCTACTGCCAATGCCAAGATTGCACCTTTTGTTGTCCATTTGTAAGCGCACCATCGATCTTACTCCTTGCATAGCTGCTTCAACACCGCTCCATTCCAAGTGTTCTCTCAAGATCCAATCCATTGTTGTATGATTTCCATCTGCACACACAACACAGTCTTTATATTAGCAAGGGTAAATGAATCATAATGCAATTGATACCTTGCTTCGGTATAAGCCCATTAGCTAGGTTGTGGTATGGCTGATACGGATCTAGAGATGTAAGATTGGTGACTACTGAAGGTGTAGGGGTTAGGAGAAAATTGAAAAAATTTGGGTCTTGATCCCCATGACTAAGAGCAAACCTCCGGTAGTGAGAGAATGGAGAAAGAAAAGGAATAAGAAAGATGAAGAAAAAAAAAAGACAACTATGACATCGATGAAATGGATGTCAAGATGGAAATGAACAAAATAATATGGATTGCAAAAATGTTAGGGGGAAGAATTTAGCTGGTGCACCAAAGAGGAATGTCAGTGGGTCCTCCCCAAAGAAGGCTCATGCCCTTAATGCCCTAACAATCCCACATTCAAAGAGTCCGTAGGCTCTGGGAATGTTATTTGGAACAAGAGTTAAATTCTTAACCAAAAGAATTTACCTAAAAGAAAACAATGTATCCACCAAAATATATACTAATAATACAACCGATAATGAGCTGAATAATGGAGGAAGAATGATGGACAGAAGAGAATAGAATGGAATCTCAAGAACAAGGTGGTGTATAGCCCCTTGTGTGTTTAATGATTAATGTGACTTAGTAGATCCCATTCCAAGTCCAGCCTCAAACAAACCACATCTAGTGACTTCACATTAGTGCATTCAGCCAATCCATCCTCTTAGAGTAACAAAAATGCCTTCACCCAAGAGCCACCACCATTTCGATGAAACAAAGGAGGAGAAAATGGGAAGTAAGGAGGGCCTTAGTTAGAGGGAACTTGCTTATTTTATTTCCACAACCAGTGTTTGTAGCCCAAGAGATTATTTTGTCTAAGGGGTGTGCTTTGAATTCTCACCTTTTTTTGTTTTATGTATTGATGCGTGAGAACAACACCATGGAAAGACTTGTTATTTTATTTTCTCAGCTTCCCAATAATTGGGTAACATCGAAGTGGTAAGAAAACTCAAGAAGAAAAACTCCAAGCACCCAAGAGAATGGCCAACACAAATGCATCAAGTTCCCTTGAAGTCATGCCCTTTTCAATCCTTGAGTCCTTCCTTAGTTTGAGAAATACCCAGTCACCAATTCGTTACAGTTCTTATTAGAAAGGGACTGTACATTTCCAAGCCCAGAGAGACCATAGAAATTGGTGGATGTATGGATGAAGTGGACTCATTGCCTGCCATATCAAAAGAACATACCTTAGTATCAACATTGTAACTTAGAGGTAAAAACCAAACATTAGCAACCAAGTAGAAAATAGTTCATACCATCGTGAAGAACACTTATTAGGTGACAAACTTAATAGGATGGATAACACACACACACAAAATGGAAAAGTATAATGATGTTGTAAAATAAAAAATAAGAAAAGTTAAAGGAATTTGTAAAACAAAAATGTGCAAAATAAAAATGCGTAAAACAAAAATATGTAAAACAAAAAAATGTAAAACAAAAAGATGTAAAACAAAAATGTGTAAAACAAAAATATGTAAAACAAAAACATGTAAGAAAAAAATCTGTAAGACAAAAACGTATAAAACAAAAATGTGTAAGACAAAAATGTGTAAAAAAAAAATGTGTAAAACAAAAATATGTAAAAAAAAAGGCATGTAAAATAAAAATGTGTAAAACAAAGACATGTAAAACAAAAATGTGTAAAAAAAAACTAAGAAGAACTGAGGGCCTCCAATGATCAGCATAGGTGGCCATCTCCTCCATGACTGAATGGAAAGGGAGAGATCTGAAATAATGAGTGCCTGTTTGAATTTCTTAAAAATGTCCAACTTCTCCCGATTGATGTTTTCAGGTTAAGGGGTGGAAGTTGGCAACGCTCATATTCCAATGTATCTATGCTCTCGTTGTGGGTGTGAGTTGTCACCCATTTTGTTCCATGGATGTTGGTCAGTTGCTCTTTTGATTAGCTGTCAACCACGGGGTGTCTACTACTTGTGTGGTTGCTACATACAAGCACCTTTGTATTTGTGTTTCTAGGGCACACCATTTACATGGAAGAGATGATGAAAATTATTCCATGTCATCACCCTCTGAGTCACTGTATGTGATGCACAGAACTTTCTTCTTCTCGATCTTTCCATAAATGTTTACCTTAGATATCTCCTAGGAAAGATCATAAATTCCTAGGCATGTGTCTACTATACTTAACCATGCCCTTCCCATTATAATTGGAAAGTCCTCGTTGTTACTATTAACTTCAATCACTAAGAAATCAGCTGGGTATGACCAACCACACACAATGGTAATGATGTCCTCCACCAATCCTAAGGGAATGGTGATGGACTAGTCAACTAGCTCTAGTTGAATGTTGCTCTTCTTGAGTTGGGAAAGGTTCCAAGCTTGATACATTTCTCATGANTGATCTAGTTGGTTACGATATGTGTTAACACAACCATATGCGTGAAGCTTTGTTGTTGGACTAAAGGGAGCTCTGAAGTCTTGTATGTTGGAGGAGCATGCACAAACTCAACCGCTTGTGGTTGTGAGAGCTTGTTTGGGCTTTTGGTTTTGAAGAAAGATATTCTCTTCTTGTGGTTGTCAGAACCAACAGCGGGTTGAATGTTTATAGCACTCATAGCGTTACGTTGCTGTGGTTGAGTGGGGAGTTCACCTTGCATTGTTGGAGCAGGTGGTAGTGGAACTACTAGTGGAAGAGTGGAGGATGGATTTGGAGGATGGTATGGATGTGGAACATCTCTTGGAGGAGGAGTCCTTCTAAAGTACTCCCAAACTTGGTAGTGACATTGTGGAGTTATGTGACCCATAGAGTCACTTGGAGAAATCGGCTGCTGCACATAATAGCCATAAGGATCTGGTTGCTGATAAGGGTATTGTTGTCTTGGCGGTGGCATCCCCCATGACTGTGGGTGTTGCCACTATTGATGCTACCCAATAGGTTGTGGTGGAGTTCCACTTGGATAGTACGTTAACGGTTGGTGGAACTGTCTTGGGTTACCTTAGGGATAAGGTAACCTTCGGGGTGCTTGCCATCTGTTAAGTCTCGGGTTGAGTGCATACACACTAGATTCTTGTAGATGTGAGATGATTGGGCAACATCCCTTAGGATGTTTATATTGGAAAATCTCACATTCCACCATCATTTTCTATGTTATAATCCAAAACCTCATCAAAGATAGTAAATTTTCCCTTACCCTTATTATGTGCAGGGCCTGAATCTCTCCACTTTTTCTTGTCTTTGTCACTACTTCGTTCCTCCTTAGACTCCTCTACGATTTTCAAGATAGTTTCAAGTCTAGAGTCTAAGGAATCCCACAATTGATCCACCTTAGCTGACACTTCAGTTGTTAACTTCTGGAGTGGCAAGGTTTTTTTGTTCACCAACTCTTCAAGTGGTGACTCATCCTCCTCATCACAAAATCTTACTCCCTTCTTTCAAAAGGAGGGATTGCAGTTATATTCTTTTGCGCCCTCTCTTCTACATAGTTCACCTTCTTCTTTGGATACTTGCTCCAACAATCAATGAATTTCATGGAATCTAAGTTCTAATAGTCTCCCTTAGGCATAAGTCCCAAGGGTTCTCCTAGTCTCCTGTCTTAGCCCATCTATGATGTGGCAGAGTTGATCCTGCTGTGCGTAACCATGGCTTGGGAAACAATGTAACAATGCATAGTATTGGCCCATGGAAGCATCCAATGATTCATGATTACCTTTCTTCCATCCTTGGATTTGCTTACGCAAGTTAGACACTCTGGAGTACATTTGATACTTATCATTAAACAATTCTAGCATTGTACTCCACCTCCTAATGGTTTCTGGTTCTAAGGACAGGTACCAACTCTCTGCTTCCTTGATGAGTATCCTAGGAAACAACTTTAGTTTCTGTCACTCATTCTCTATGTTCTGCAAGGTGTAGGCATTGTGGAATTCCTATAAATGATTTTTTGGATCAGTGTTGTATCCCCCCTCAAAGCATGGGATATTATTCATGTCTAAGCGCTTAATCCAACTATCTCTTTGATGCCTTGTCAATATTCTCACTACCTCAGTTATATCCAACATAATCCAGGTTGCAATTAGGGGTTGTTCATGATCATCTCTTTCATGAAATCTATGATGTCTACATTGTTCCCTACTTTCCCTTTGTTCATGCCCCTGTCCTCGCTCTCGACTCTCTCGTTGAGGTCTCTCATTTTTCCTACCTCTATCCTCACCGTTATGCTCTTGATGGCTACACCCAGATGTGGAAGAAGAGGGTGAATGGTGTGATGAAGGAGAAGAAGAAGGAGAACCATTGCCATGATGATGTTTCTTACCTTATCTTTAGCTACTATTTCCCTGATCGTGATGACGATCTAAGTGCCTGTCCTTGTCATGTGTTGTTGTTCCCTTAGTGAACAGTTGGCATTCATGGGGGTCAAAACCAAGGTTGTGTATCATGGAGTGCAGGTTTTGATACCCCACCTCCTCACTATCATTAGGAGGGGGAACATCATTCAATAGGGAACCCGTTATAAGTGGTTCATCATCTCCAATTTCACTTAGGACGTGCGGGACCCATTTTCCCTTCAACAATGTATGGTGGCTCTTCTGTCGTGAGTCCTTGATACGTTGTGCTACTATGGGATGATAATCCCTTATGTTAAAGTCACCTATAACATATTCAACATAGAGCTGTGTCATGCCTATTTATGCAAGAGCACAAGTAAGCATGTTAGGGATTGCTCGATCTAGAGGTAACACTATGTTACCTTGCAAGTCTCTCCATCGCAGCTGTTCGTCTTGATGGAGGATAAAGGTAAAATCTAGTATGTACTCATTGAGATGAGTATATACCACTCAGTATTGTTGAGGAATTGGTGGATTTGGTTATGTGTTTTGGATTGCCGATTGTCTTTTGTATGATCCTTAGGTGATGAATTTCTTTTGTTCGAAGAAGAAGACATCTTGATTTAATTCGGTGTGTTATTTAACCGTTATATAAATTTTTCACGTAATTAACCCTAAGGGTTCATTTAAGCTCCCAACTATGTGAGTAGTTTCCTATGTTCTACTTAGCGCACAAACACTTAGTCCCCAACAACGGTGCCAATGATGAGTAGCGAGGTACCCCTACACTCAACCATAGGAATACGAACGTAGCACACACGATCCAGTTGAACTCCAAAGACTAAGTGCCTACACACCTTATGGAACACTTAGGGTTAATCATTCATTGTCTTCCCAGACTTACTTGTAGTTTTCACGCTTGTATGGTTAAGTAAGTCTGAGGTATATGATTTTTACGTCTTTTCTATTTTATCTCCTATGCTAGTAAGGTGAAGGGTGAAGAGACTAATTAACTAACTTTAACTAACTAACTAAGCCTTAACTAACCTAGCATCAGCATCTATTCCCACTTACCGTTCATACCCTGAACCAATGCAACCTTGGTTACCAAATGCTAATTATTGTTGGGATCACCAAGCGTAACACACGTGCTCAAAGTGGTCGTACTGAGCCACTTAACTAGGAGAGAAGAGTTGAGAGAGATTTAATTAACTAATAAAGCATTTAAATAGTAAATAGTAAACAACAATAAATAAAGTGCTAATTAGCCTATTCCATGCACTGCAAGGTTTATCCAAGAAGTTCGTCTTTATTGCCATACACAAACTTGTGTTCAGGTACAATATTTGCTCGAATAAAGATCCGTTCACTTTGGAGTTCCTATTGTGGGCAGATGGAAATTAATCTATCTCTGGAGAGGGAAAACTGCCAGAGTTTTGCTATGGTCTAAGCCTAGGATGAGAAACAAGGGAGAGCCGCCTCTTATTTATAGAATTGACAGTGGACTATGATATCGTGTACGCGATATTATAGGGGACGACATGGACCATGTGATATCGTGTCCCATCAATAATGGAAAGTGATGTTTTCTTATGTATTGATTTAACTTTCTATAATCCATGCATACTTGACATTTGCCATTTTTCATAGGTACCACAGTTATAGGACTAATCCACTCACTATTTAAGATGGGATAATTTATCTCTTCTCTCTTTAGTTTAGTGATTTCTTCTTTCACAATTTATTTCAATGTAGGGTTAAATCTTCTAGAAATTATTTGTACTAGTTTGGCTTCATCCTTTAAGTAGATATGATGTTGACATATGTTTGGAGATATTCGTTTGTTTAAATCTTCTTAAGTCCAAGAAAATGCATTCATTTTCCTTATTAATACATCTAATAACATGGGCTCTTGTTCTATGAATTCAAAATTTATGATTAATGGTCTATCCTTAGCTAGAAAGATGTATTTAAGGATGTTTAGCAGTTCCTTTAGTTAGATTGCACTTTGTTGTAAATTTTTTCTAATGTTAATGTGTTAGATCCAAAATCCAAAGAATGAGTGGGTTTTTCATGAATTTTCTAATCTTCTTCATTAACATGGACGCTTTGTTAATTATTGAGAATCACTAGTTATTCATCCTTAGCTAACATCACTAGGCCTAATTCATAAATATTTTTTACTTCTTCACATATTTATAAAATATTATTATTAAGGTTAAAAATGTTTTAGTAAAATGTCATATTCAAAAAGCATAGTTGTAGGAATCTCGAGTGATAGTGAATTATGACATTAGTAGTAGCTAATCAAGGTTTTTCTAGGATAATAATAAAACAATCCAATCATGAACCTTTATTATGAAAAAATAAGTAGGGAATAATCCATCCTAAACCTTAATTATGATGTCCTTGACTATTCTGTAGAGAGATATTTTTCTACTATCTACCAAGGGTGTAGTCATGTTGGTATTCTTAATGTCTAAAATACCTAGTTGTTGAGCTAGCTTAGATGGCATAATATTTATACTTTCCCATATGTCTAGTAGTGCATTCTAAATGTATTTAATCTTAATGGTATTGGGAATGGTTGGAGTTCAAAGGCCATTGTATTTTGGTGGTAGTCTCTTTTTTATAAGATTTGTTGTTCAATTTACTATGCATACATGTCATGGACTCTTTATCTTTCTCTTTTTGGCAAATAAATTTTTAAGATATGTAGCATAAAGAGGAGTGTCTTGGATTTCTTGATATAAGAAAATGTTAACGTGTATATCCTTAAAAATTCCTTGTAAATGGTCCTCCCAATTTAGTTTCTCAACAAACCTATTAGGGTATGGTGATGGTATATTGCTTGCCTTATTTGATGGAACTTTAGGAGGTATTAATGATGATGATGTAGAAGAGGAGGATGAGGATGATGTCAAAGGTGTATTCACTCTATCTACTTGATTTTCATCGTTATCTTTATTATGTTCATCATCTTCCTCTTGTACATCTGGGTTACTAATGATTTGTGATGGTTTAATAAATGTTAACTTATTTTTATGATTCAAGGTTTCCTTTGTTGTTTTACTAATTTGTGTGATTATTTGGTTTACTTATTCTTTACCCTTACTTTATGAAATTGGATTAGGCTCATTCTATGATAGTTCTTCTTTCTTAGTTCTCAACTCTATGCCTAATCTCCTCTTGTAGTTGATGTATTTCTCCTTCTATGTTGTTCATCATTCTTTCTACTTAATCATAAAGAGAGGAGTATCTAGTTCAAAGATAGTTTTAAAATGAATTAGATCCAATAGTTTTAAAGAGAGGAGAAATCAACCTATCTCAAGGAGGAAGAATCATCTTTTCCAGAACAATAATCATTAGGTGAAATTGAGGCAAAGATCAATAAGATGCTGGAATGGATGCATAAAAAGTGTGGAGAATTCATCAATATTATTGGAGATAGAGTTTTAACAATCCAAGAAGTAGGAAAAAATATCATTAGACAATCGGAAAGAAGGGATGAAGAAAATAAGAGCTCAACTACCAATCATACGTATGAATGCAACATTTTCCTATATGATCATCCCAAGGACCAATGCCCAATCTTGTTACATTTATATGAGCATTGGAGAAGCACGTTACATCTAGAGTTCGTACAGAGATACTGTGTTCAATCACAGTGGCAACAATCCCAGTCGTGGGGGAAGCCATCCCTAAACTAGAGACACCCTTCATATCATCTGAACCCAAATGCCTATCAAGTTCAACATCCTGTTTTTCCAATTGGATTAACATATTCTATCTCACTGCATTATTATTCTCCTCAATACTATCGGCCCATGTCCTCCACACCATCACTGCCTTGTGCACCTTACACTTCTCCTAACTTTCAACATTCTCATCCTTTACCTCCCTCTACATTGCCACCAATTGTTCCCGAAGGTTTTGCATCACAACACTAGTCCACAAACGTTACTTGTGCTGCTACTGTCAATAGCAGTGGGAATCCTCCACAACATCATAGGCGTCCCTTCTTTAGACATAACCGTAAGAAGGGACAACACAATTCTAAGCCCACTGCACCTTTCAACCCAGCACAAGTCCAACACTTTGGTGCACCTTCCTCTTTGAACCCAACGCCTTAGGTTACTTCATCAGGGCCACCAATTAATACTCCAACAATCATGAGGCCTAATGAATATCAAAATTTGGGAAGACATGTTAATCCTTACATACCATCTGATAGTCTCAACTATCATAGTGGGTTAGCTACTTACCCAGGAATGACATCTTATAAATTTCCTCACTATGCTTATTATAATTAGGTGTGTGAACCCCAATGGGGTAAGTATGACTGAGTCCTAACATTTTCAACATGCAAGGATCCCAATCTTTCATTTATTAATCCTAGCCATGCTCAACCGTTTAGTTATGGGGGATATCCCCCATTCTAATAACAAGCAGGGTTAATATATATTTTTCATCTTCTTTAATTTTACAATTTTTTGTTTTCCAGTTTTTCATTTTTCAAATTCTTGTTTTATCTTTTTGTTATTTTTTCTTTTTACCCTTTTTGTAAGTAATCTCATCTACGAATAAAACACTCATGTGGCTCACTGGTTGAGGTGTGTTCTATGTTATCGAGTTTCGAGGGATCAATTATTTGGACAGTGAACCCATTACATCCACTCATCCATTCTACAAATAAGAGGTTCTGTTCGAGGGTACAGTGATATTTTTGACATTTTGAAAACTTAAAATTAATTTTGTGTTCATTGTACCTAGAATGATGAAGGATGGACCAAGAGGGAATGATTAGGGTGTGACATCAAGGGGACTTGTGGATTCTCTTTGGTGACATTTGTGAGAGTTATCATGCAATGTGGTTGTACTAATATCCTTGTAGATCTAACGCAAAATGGGAGTAAGAGTAATCAAAAGGCACTCAAAAATCCAATGGTGTTCTAGAGGGTCCCACTAGAAAGAAATGCACCCATGCTTGAAGGTTGGTGACTTCTCTGGATTCATTCATTCAAAAAAAAAAAGAGAGAGAAGAAGAGAAAAGAATGTGCCAAAGCGGCCTCACATAAAACTAAAGAAAAGTTCCACAAAGAAAAAATCACTCCTCCCTTGTACAAAACGCCAAGTGATCATATTCTTTTTTGTTATGGTACTCTCATAGTTGCTCACCATGGGATGAAACAATGTGGTTTCACTGATTAGAGGAATGGACTTGGTCCTGATCTTGGAACAATAGGTTAATGACACATTAATCATGCTCTACACGTAGGATTCATTGTGCCCTGGGTCACTTACCTCATGTCCCAATATCTGCAATCCCTTCTACAACTTGTCTCACCTCACTGTTCATGTAATTGTAGCTCATGTCTCATGTAGCATCAAATTCTTACCTCAGTCCAGTGATATTTACATGTGTGTGTTTTGTGGAATTAGTGTGGATTACATTTAACCCTTCTAGTTCCTATAGACATTTTAAGGTGTGGTTACACAAGGGCATTATAGGTTGGAACCTACTTTGGGGAGGACCCACTTGCGTAATCTTTGTAATTTATGTTTCTAACACATTTTCCACATACCATCTATTACCCTCAACATATTATTAACAAGTTTTCTTTCCCTTATTACTATACTTCTAATTTAATGTTCCTATGAAGCATAACATAGCCTTTTTTCTCCCATCCAAGATCCTCATTGATAAATTTCACACCATCATCATTATTCGTGCCTTCTGAACTAATGAAATTACCCTAGGACCTCTCAAATGGCCTCAATGTCCTTAGTTTCCAACATAATTTCAAGAAAAACCTTTAAAATTTTGACTTTTTATATCGTGTCCAAGAATACTTAAGATGCAATATCACATACACGATGTATCATACGTGATATTGCATGCCTATAACCCTATAAATATGGAGGCCCTCGCAACACTTAACTTCATTTTTCATAATTCACATAGGGGAAGTTTTCCAATTTTCTTTCTACCACTTGTGATTGCGCAACCTTTGCTTTAAGATCCATAACTCGCTCGTTGATACTCCGATTTGCATTTTGTTTAAACCTACCTGAACCTGGAGTATTCAGCTTAGTCGTGGGGGAGGGGCACAAGCTGAATAGCACATAAATTTTTTGAAATTTATCATCATCCAAAGGACATCATTAAGGGTAATTAGCTATAAAAATTAAGAATAAACTATGTCAAAACCTATTTCATCTCCTTAGTTATATCAGGAAATTAAAATGTGAAAACCACCTAAGTAAAAAAGGACTTAACATTATAATATTTTGGGACATGTTTTTCCAATAATCAACATCAAACAAAAATAAAGTTGATCTTTTAAGGAAAATAGTAAGGTATAACTTAACTTTGATAACAACCTTACTAATAACTAGCCCCATGTAATTGCAAATGGCCCTGAAACGTGGATAACAGGAAGGTCCTGCTCAAGGTGGGAGAAAACGATCTAGGAGAGGAGGACAAAATCCTACTGGACAAGATGCAGAGTAGGAGGTACAATCATTTAGCATCCATTAAGAAGACCCTACTACTGTTTAATCAATGCAGGTAGAAGGTGGAGAAGCTACTACAATTGAACAAGGAAAATAGCTCATGTTGCCCCAAGACTATGTTCAAGCCATTCATGAGAAGTCCACATTCAATGTAGTGATTGTGGAATTAAACTTTGAATATGTTGCAAAGTTTGCACCAAAGGTCGTTAGGAATCACCTCACAAGATCCCTGTTATGGCCAATCCTCTTTGATAGTGGTGCCTGGTACTTGGGAGAAATGTACCTAGTTTTGTAGAATAAGGAACAAGGCATGACGGTCAACATTTATGGTGTGACCATTGACTTCTCTGTGCAAGCCATTGTAAAAGCATTAAACCTTCTAAATACAGGGCCCAAAGTTGCTTAGTTATCAACCCATTTAGATCCCAATGTGCGACGTGATTGGTTGGAGAGGGCTTATGGCAAAGCAGATAAAACATTTGGAGAGTTGACGACGGAAGAGAGGATCTACTTTAAAATTGTAGCCTATTACCTCTTCCCCACAAAGGGCCTCAAAATATTTTCAACTTATGTAGATAGAGGATGTGCGGTGCTGATGGGAAATGTTAACACTAACATGCCTCATCTATATTACATGGAAATCCTAAGGTGTTTTGAAGAACGAAAGACAGGGAAGCTTGCATTACCTTTCCCTTGTCTTATTATAAGGCTATGAAAATATGCTGATATTTGAAGATATACCAATGATGTTCTCAAAAAATCCCAAGGTGCTTCTTATGCCAAGTTGCTGAAAGCACCAACAACTAGGAAAATCATCGATGAAATGGTAGAACTGGATCAAGAAGAAGAGAAAATGGTGGGGCCAACTGCAACTCAACTTGCAGGGCCAAGCTAGCCTCCAAGCACGGGACCTAGCCAATAGCAAGAAGCAGGGCCCAGCACAAGCTAGCTAGTGCTGCCGCCATAGGACTATAGACTATCAATGAGCCATCTGACGGCCATCGCTGAAATGGTCACTTGGGGAAGTCGTGATGACACTAACCTCTTCTGCGTCATTGACGAGGCCATTTAGCCCACAATTTCTATAGATCGCACATAGGGTGAGTTATCAATCCAAATAGGAGGAGGGGAAAGTACATGGTCACAACAGATTTTAGGAAATGGTGCATCTTTCCAAGTACAAGTAGAGACTGGTGAAGGAGCCATGGTGGTGGTTATGCAACACCATAATGTTGCAAGAGCCACGAAAGTGGTCACAAACCACATCAAAGAATATTTTAATGTACCTGTTGTTCCACCAGTAGATCTCATAGGAGTAAGAGATGCTCAAAATTTAGTTGGTACCTCAATGACTCCTGCAGAACATGAGAATGTGCTGGACAAATTACTACAAATAGGACAAGTCATGACATCCCTGTTTGACATCCCACAAGATGTCATAGCAATTCAATCAGACCTCATTTCTACCAAGGGGAAACTGGTCTTATCAGAAGTGAGGGCTGAGCATGCCGAAGAAGAAGTGCAAAAACTGCAAGAACGACTCATGACCCTACAAGTAGCATAATGAGATCCATCATAATTCATTCCTGCAGACCAGTTGGATGCATTTATAATGGAGGCACTAACCAAGAGGAGAAAGAGAAAGTTATTTAGGATTCCTTCGCATCACAGGTGTAGACTTATGCACATCTCAAGATACTCAAGGCCTTACAGGAGGAAAATAAATAGCTTGCTGCTGAGAACCTTCGGTTGACTACTGCAGAGAAACAAAAGAATGTTCTTGAAGCCCATTTTCAAAAATTGCGAGAACAACTTGTCAGAGTCAACTAGGATATAAATCATTTAGGTAGAGAAAATTGAACCCTCTTGATGAAGGAGGTATGTGCTATCCGCCAAAAGAAAACAATCAAAATAAGCGCGTTGTAAAATGAGGCTAAACGACATGAAAAGTTGAAGGAGCATTACGTGACTAGGTGGGAATGTATAAGCAAATCATTGAGAAAGAAATCCATATGTCCAAAGCCCAAATTAACACTCTCAATGCTAAAAACACTAATCGGAGGGCCATACTGGATACATATGCTTTTGTCCACCAAGCAGAAGTCAAAAATTGGGACCTACAGATTCAAGATCTCACAGAGTACATGGAGTTGGCAAATCTGTGATATGCCAACCTTGCCATGTTGATAGCAGGGTACATGAGAATAGAGCTCGAGCAGTAGGTAGTAACCACTTATGTCAAATATGAAGCAAAATTTTCTGAATGTAAAAAATTATTGCAAAAGCTAGAAGTTGCAAATTCTGAGCTTGAAGTGGTTAAGGCAAGCTACCAAGGACAGAAGGAAGTAGTAGCAGATTTGGCTCAATGGCTAACATATTTTTAGGAGTATAAAGATAAAGCTAGAGCCTATGAGGAGGAATGTTAGGTATTTGTGGCTTGGTATGTGAAGGCCAATAAAATGTTCCCACAATTACCGTGCTCATGGAAGGTGCTGACACCATCAAACATTGGAGAATCAACATGGATGGCACAGGATCCCAGACCTGAGGAGGAGAAGCTTCAGGCCATACTTCAGCACAATTAGATTCCAAGACCCGGAGCACAAGATAAAGGGAAGGCACCCATGGAGGAGCCACTGCCACTTGGAACTACATGAGTTCCATTAATTTTTGTAATTGTAGAGTTTTCTTTTGTGTTGTGTCTAATTTTGTTGCGATTCCACATTGCGACATCTCCATTCTAGTCAATTAATAATCCCATATCTATCCACTATGTAATCATTGAAGCTTGTTCTCACCATTGACTTAAGGACGAGTTTTCATTTAGTCATGGGGGTATGATGAGTCGTAATTTGGTCGGCTACAATATCACGCATGCGATATTGCGTCCACGATATCGCATATGTGATATCGTAGCCTATCTACTCATCTATAAATAAGAGGTAGGCAGTTTTGTCAAGTATCAAATTAGAATAAAGTTAGAATTTTTTTTATTTGTTCTTCTCAACCATTTACCTCCGTGTATGTCCGCAGTGTGATGATTGTAATTTTACAGCATCCTTATTCAAGTGTGAAGTACTTGGACACACACATGAATAGAAATAAATATTGAGATTACTTCATCATTGTAGAATTTCACTTAGTTTAACCATTAAATATATTTTTATTTACTGATTTCATAGTTAATTATCTCTCAACCCTTATCTCCTAGAATGTGGAATGAGTACGACTTAATCATGAGCATGTAAGTGTGACTACTTGGTAACCCAGTAGTGTACCTAGGCCATGCACTTGGTAATCCTAGTCGTAGTCGTGCACAGAGTCCAAGATGTGTACAGATGATTAAGGAATGGATGCTCATCGCACTTAGGCTAGATTAGATTCTCTCTTACCCTCTCTCTCCTAGCTTAGTTAAATCTTATTTCCCATTGGCTCAGGAGTAGCATTAGCATAGGAACACATCATACACCTCACTCTAGACTAAACCATATGTGAAAAATTAATACTAGTCTAGGTGGGAAGACAACGAACTGCGATCTTACGAATAACTATCTAGGTGCCACAACTAGTCCATCTACGAAGTTCGACCAGATCGTGTGTGCGATGCTCGTATTTGTATGGTTGAGTGTAGGGGTACCTCGCCACTCATCACTTAGCAATAGTACCAAAATGATGAGTGCTTCTACAATTGGACTAGTTATGTTGTTGGTTCATCACCTCATCTATGACTCATTTGAATGTCATACTCCTATAAGTAAGCCTCAATGATTCAACATTAAGAAGCAATGGTGAACTCAAGAGTTCATTGCTTCTTCCTTTGGTATTCCAAATTCTCCCTCGATCAATATCTATCACCTATTGATCACTGGTACATCCAAGAAAATTCTTTCTTTTTAACTTAAAGTAAAAATATGCAAAAGACTAAAAATTCTCTTTTATTAATAATAAAAGATATTTGTACAAACTTTATAATGTTGATTCATAAAGAGATAATGAGAGAATGTTTATACATGGATGAGGTCCCTTAGCTCACTCTAGTATTAAGAAAAGATTCCCAACTCCACTCATACAAATAAAATAAGAACAAAAATATAAAATATGATTGGAAATGAGAGAAATCAGTAATTTCCTTGATGATATAAGCAATTGGATCACAAGGAAACATAGTTCTCATATTGTACTCCTCAAGTGTTAAGAAAAATAAGGCCCAACATCTTAATTTATACAAATTTTAGGTATATCTAGTTGGGAGACAAGAGTTAATAATGGGCCTAAAAAGCCTTCAGCTAATGGGAAGGTGGTTCAAAGTCTTTACCTATTGGGTATGTGACATCCTATCCTCGGATGTCACAACAAACATCAAATATACATTATATTAGACACTATGTGTAAGAAGACAATGTATCCAACATCAAATATATGTAACATTCAACATTATGCATAAAGGAAATAATAAAGAAAGTAAAGAAAGAGAAGGAAAAGAATGTTTTATTGATGTGGAATAGTGTATCTAGATCATTCTTTAAGAGTGTTCCTTGAGGATTTTTTCTTTAGCATCTATCTCTTAGAGGGAATCTACCACCATCATCATGGTTAGGCCTACAACTGGTTAGAAGGGACGACAAGTCCACTTCTTGTCCTCACTTCACTTGGAGCCCATGAATTACCTTTACTGACTATACCACTCTATGTTGGAATGAACTCTAAGCCTGGGTATAAATGCTTTATGTAAAATCTCCAAAGGTCACCTTGAGAAACATGTCTATTATTACAATGCACCTTTTCAGGACTTAATTACAGCATGTCCTTTTGACTCTTATTATGATAACAATAACACTTGATATGAAGAGGCACTATTTTTGTTAGGTAGGAGCATCATTTGGAAATGGGGACATTACAATCTACCCTCCTTAGGCTTCATTCATCCTCGAATGAGTCCATGTTCACTATCTCTTTCTAGCTCCAATGCTTCTATTATGTTCCTATGCTCTTATAATTTGATTTCTTCTTTGAGCTTAAATTTTTTTCTTGCTTATTTTGTAAACAAAATATATGTGAGAAGAATGTAAGAAAAATTAAATATTAATTTATAATTACTTATCTCATTTTCTAAGATAATGAGAAGAGATTAATTAAAGATCTACCAACCACTACTCACTAGTCTTAACCAAGGTCACACAAAGTGCAACTCATATTTTGTTACTACAATGAAGGTAGGAAAAATATTTATTCTCAACTTGCATTTCCTTAGATATTTTATTTATCCAATCAAAATATAAATTAAACAATGAATAAAATAATAATATTATAAATAAAAGTAAGTTGAGATACTTCCTAATCTTGATCAACCTTATGAATTGATGGAAGTAATTGTAATTCTCCCATAAGTGGTATATGATCACATGGTTTTGTTCATGATGACAAGGCTTGATCTTGATTCTTCTTTACTTCTTTTTTAGAAATTTACTCTAGTAATTTGGTAACTTGGATGAATCAAACATCATACCAAATATAATTCAAATTCTTAATGAAGAATGTTGTTGATCCATATTTATTAATCATAGTAGAGTAATTGGTAAGCTATGGTTCTTAATGAGTATTATCCATCAACATCATCTATTTTTAAATTCTATGATATGATCTATCTATCAGGGATTGAAAGTAAGTAGAATATGCACTAGCTAATGGAATTGCATGTTGAATTGATGGAAACCTCTGCTTAAAATTAGGTTCATCTTCCAAGGATTTTTTCACACATCTATATTTTAAGAATTGATAGACACCACTTCCAATTTTTTCATTGAAATCTTCATAAAGAATAAATGGAATTGGATCAGTATAACTTAGGAATAACTTTTTCTTCAAACTTTCTTTTATTTACTTAATCAATTATTCTTCTTAACCTAATCTAATCTATGGATATTTTTATTTTTCAATTAAATATGTATTGACTACACATACATATCTTCATAATAGATGGATTTTTAGAATATCTTCTAAGGCCATGTGGTTTTTCCAAAATCTTGATTGTTCTTTCATTCCCATCAATTGAAGTTCTAGAATTTTAAAAATCATATTTTCTAAACTTAATTCAAATATTTGTACCAATTTAGACTTGTCTTCTTTATAAAAGATCACACAACCATCCATGTTGTGATTTCTACAATAGGCTATTTGATATGGCTCAAAAGAAGAACTTCCATGAGAAATGTTTTGCTTATAAATACCTATGTATCTCATCTTTTTCAAGTTTTGTTGGAATTGGTATAGGAATTCCCATAGTAGGACTTCTTGTAAGCACAAGACATCAACATCCAAATTTTTTAACTCTATTAAGATGTGTGGATATCGATATTGATGTCAATCTAAGACTCATGGTGGACATAACTGGTGTTGTTTCTCACTTGCTAGGGATCTTAGAAGCACATTGTATATTGCAACTTTCATTTTCATTCTTAGATATTCTTCCAAATCATTTCTCTTCATGGGTATCTTACACATTGTTGAAATAATATTTTAAGTCTTCATTTTGTTTTGCCACTTGTTTTGATTGCAAGATAAATTGATATACATCTTCTTGATCATTGAAGATCATTCTATTTCACTAATTGATTCTAACCTCACCATTGACTTTAGAAGGGTGAAGAATGTTGGAAATGACTATTCATATGTTGAAAACAAACATTGCATGCTTGAGTTATGCTAAAATTAAGCTTTTGAGGGTCTTAAGGTACTATATTGGAAAAGGTGTAAAAACTAATTCTTAGACTCCCTTGGAATGGATTTGACTTCACCATTATGTCTAGAAGGTTAAAATTTGTAGGAAATGACTTTTTGTTTGATGAAAAACACTTTCAAAATATCATTTGTTGAAAAAACCTTATGAAATCAAAAGTTATGGCTTTTGAGGTCCAAGATCTTTGGCACAAAAAACAAGACCTCTTGAGAGGTCATCCATCCTAGCACTACTCTTGGACAAGTATGCTTAATTATAGAATTATTATTTCTCATGTTGTCAATGTGCCAATTTTTTTTGACAATTATTTTTATGAATTCTTAGTTTAAAATAATAATTCAGAGATGAAACTTTTTAATCTATCAAAGAGAATTTTAAATCTTCCATCAGTTGATGAAGGATTCTTCCATCACTAGTAGGGAGGGATGATGTCAACAATGGCCATGGTAGTGCACTAGTGGTGATGTTAGGAGAAGATGATATCATATCTAAGTAGGTGGCATGGGCAAAGGCAAATTAGTGTTTCTAGGAGCAAATGGATGTCATTTTGGTAGATCAACATCATTTTCTTGTTGTGTGACCTATGTGAGTGTTGAAATAGCCTACGTGTGGGCTTGTGCAGCTTGTGCAGGAATCAACACTCTGTAGCAACATGTGCAGCCCCAAGTGGGGCCTAAAAGCACTACATAGGGGTTTGTGCATGCTACACAAGGCCTTGAATTTCTCTCACAAAGGGACAATGTTTCCCAAGTGGGACCTACATGGCCAATAGCCTTGATAAAGCTTACACATGTGGGTGTTTCTGGTGAGGGTTTTCGATAGGTCAGAGGTTTTTGAAAGGGGCCATTATCAATGGTGCCATTAGTGCTTGCAGAGTGTCAATAGGGGCCTTTATGGGTAGCACCATTGGTGCCTACAAAGCACTAGAAGGGGCCTTTATGGGAAGCACCATTGGTGTGTATTGATCATTGGAAAGAGCCTTTATGGATGAAGCTATTAGTGCCCACGGAGCATCAGAAGGGGCCTTTATGGGCAGTGCCATTAGTGCCCATGGAGCACTAGAAGGAACCTTTATGGGTGGCATCATCAATTTCAATAAATAATTGAAAGGTAATTTCATTGCCACTATTGTTAGTGCCAACAAATAGTTGGAAGAGGCCTTTATCGATGGCATTGTCAATGCCCATGGAGTGCCATAAGAGCTCTTTATCAATGGTGCTATTGGTGTCCTAGGGCATGGTAGGTAGCCAAAAATTGGGATAGATTTTTTGATTATGGAAATGGAGGTAGCAATGATAGCAACATCACTAGTAGCAATGACATCATAGGTGGTGGTGAAATTAGTGTACGTTCCAAGTGGCGAGAAACGTAGTGAGGGTTTCACCAATGGTGGTGATGGGTGCCCATCAATGATGATGAAAGACATGAGTTTATAGAATGGTAGGCTAGGTGACAACATCAATAGTAGTTAGGGTAGAGGAAGAGAGAGAGAGAGTAGTGTGTGATGGCTACCCTTATGGTGCATAGCAAAAGTGGGTGTGGTGGGAGAATGGGTTGCAAAGGAATGACGTGCAGTAGAAGTAGGCATTCTATAACCATAATGGTACACTAGTGTAGGACAATGCGAGTGTTCTGGTTTAGTCACTACTAAGGCATGGTTGTAGCAGCACCAACCTAAAGCTATGTGGCTATAGCTAGGCTACAGTAGGACTATGGTAGGCCATGTATGGACATTGGACTTACTATGAGGCTCTAGGGTTAGGCCTTGGGGTCCTACCATGCAATGGTACTACAAGACTTGCTACAACCAGCAACATGGGGCCAATTGTAGCCCTAGTCCCTAGGGCATTAATAATAATAATATTATTATTATTATATTATATTATTATTTATAATATGTGTGTGTGTGTGTATTTAAAAAGATTTTAAGTTAGAGTGGTAGAAAAGTTATGTTTGAACCACCCATGATCTCCTACTCTCTCCCTTTTTCTTATTTTTTGAAAGTGATAGAGGCCATAATGCTGTAGGGATAGTGAGTTGTAGTAGAAAAGGGTAGCAAGAATCAACTGAGGAAAACTATGTGGAGTGGAGTGTGCAAGAGTAGGTGGAGTAGTATTGTGGGTATAGGTAGAGTAAAGAAGGCGATGTTGTAGGCATGGCTAGGGTGAGCAACACAATGACATTAGTTAATGATGACACAACCTAAAAAATGTTTTTTGAAAAATATAATTTAATAGTTTAATATTATTTTAATACACACATAAAAAGAAACTTAAAACAAGGATATATCTCAAACCATAAGTCCAGTTGAGACAAAATATTAAGTTGGAATATTAGAAGTTAAGAGGACCAAAATAGTCTATTTTGTTGAACTAGCATTTTCAAGAAAACATATGGGTAACTTAAGATCTTCTAGATTACTTGGATTTGATTGTAAAAGATGGACCAACCCTAGGATAGGAATATAATACTTATACCTTATAATTTAACAAGTATGATGATTATACTTTCTCATATCATGGTTATACCTTAATGAGGCACTAAGAAGAATATTAAGACAACATCATTCGCTAAATATTGGTTTCCCTATGGGGATTAGACAATCTTATGTATAAGTTGAATTCCTTAATTTATTAATACCTAGGTCTTACTATGGTGAATAATGCCAAGTTACAAAGGTTAAGTGCTAAAGATAATGAGTTTCATCAAATAAGATCAATTTAGGTCATGGTTACTAACTTTTCGGAGTAACTTAACAATGGCCATAATCAATTAAGATTTATATTATTAAGATGGATGAGAGTTACTTGGACCAGTGTATCCTTGTCTTACCAACATCTCTTGCAATTCATAAATCATGATTAGTTGTAATCAGATCTTCATCAGTCAATCATATCCATGAAAGAATTCTGTTGGTGGGATCTGTCTTTTATATATGTCTAATTCATTATTCATGAAATTGATGAAGTAGTACCTTCTAGATTACATAGATCATCTTTGTACATGTGGTGCAAATGGTGGTGATCCATGATTCTTCCTAGTTCATGGCTCTGTGGTTCATCTTTAGGTTGTATTTGGTCCATGGTTCTGAATTGCCCTTGGTTGTGGTTTTCTTTGATACCAATTGTGACATCCCATCCTTGGATGTCATGGAAAATGTTAAATATACATTATATTAGACATTATACATAATAATACAATATACCCAATGTCAAATATATATAACATTTGAGTACCATGATTCATATACATCTCACATAATATTTCATACAACCATGTACATTCATAATCACACATAATATCTAGCAACTTATCCTAATTAGTGACACTTGTAGTGACATAAAACATCAATGGATGGAACATTGAGAGGTTACCGGGTGTATAGCCTAACCCTGGATCTATGCAAGGGCTGTGCTAGAGAAAAACAGAAACAAGGTGCCTTGAACGGTCTAGTTGATCAAACAGGGACTTAACCGGTGTACAATAACATTTCGTAAACATTTTTTTTAAAGATGTTAGGTATAACTTAAGTGATAAGAAACAAATGTAAACTAATAGAGAATAATACATAATATGATAATTGCAAAATGAAATGAAACAGGCTTGAGTGAGAAAGTGCATCATCCCAAGGTCGAGGGATTTGATCTTTGTTTGGTTGAAGATGTACAACTAATGCATAGTTTGGATAGGCACAACTTACAATGAAGCAGTATGGTCATAGCTCCTTGAATAGCTGTCAACATCTTGCTAACAAGAACCTTCTACTTGCTAGTCTCTTTGCTACAGCTAATCACTAGAAAGCCAAAATGCTAGAATGCCAAATGCCAATCTTCGAAGCCAACTACATGAAAAGTGATTCTCAAAGCCAACAATGCCAAAAGACAACCCTTTGAACATTTTTCACTAGGGTATTTATAGAGCTAGAAGTGGGAGAGAAATGTGTTTTTGATGCCACATGTCCTAGGTCCCACAGAGTGCAAACATGATTGTGCCATTGTGTTGTGTAATGTTGAATGTGAAACTTGCTATGCTGTGACCATACTGCTTAGATTGCATGTGCTAGAGTCTAGAAGACTGTCATATTTTTGCAATGAATGCCAATGTCAAATGCAAAATTGAGCCTATGCTCCAAGACTACGTCTTCCCTACTCTTGCAAGTAGGGTCAAGCATAGGGAAAATTTTGGGAATAATCAAGGGGGATGCAAATCAAAGAAAACTTGCTAATTTTATCTGTTGCAGTAATGCCAGGATGGGAGTGACCATTGCCAACATGTTCTAGGGCTAACCGAAGATGCTCTAAGGATTTCACATGAGTGTTACACTACATACAGTATCCAACATATGGGCACAGTGTAAACACTCACATGCTACGTTGTGCTATGCTACATAGCGTAGCTGTTAGTCTGAGAGGAACCTTATCCAAAAGCCAAAAATACTTGTCTGAGGCCTAGCTAGGCAAGCAACTGCAACCTTGTCTTTCATGCTAAAAGGTCTTGGGACTTACGAAGTTTAACCTTGGAACACTTTTGTGCTTTGTGTCCTTGTAAAGATGTGCTATGCTGCGTAGCATAGCATAGCATAGTAGCTAATGTGACATGAATTCCTGTTTGATCTGCAATGCTTTGTTGAGAAATTCTACTTAGGGCCCAAGGTTGAAGCAGGACAGGTAGTCTTGGAGATTTGAATGTGGCCAACTACAATCCATTTGCTAGGAACCACTTGGCAGGGAACCTTTGTTCATTCTGACCTTGCTATGTTGTGCTATGCTACGTAGAGTAGCACCTAGTTTGGCTTGAATTCTAACTTACTTTGCAAAAATTTTATCACAGAATGTTAGTCATGTATTGGAGTGGTAGCATAGAAAAAATATTTGATGGTTGAAGCATGGGCAAATATGCTTACTCCATCAGAGCCATCTGAGTAGGAGTATTGTCACAATACATCCATGTTACGCTGTGCTACGCTGCATAGCATAGCATAACACAACACTAAAATTGAAATGATTTCTAATAAAACTTGCCACATTTTTCTATGTCATGTTGCTCATGCATCAAGAATGAAGTGGGGCAGATATCCCGGAGGACTGAGTCATTGTCAATCTACACCTTGGGTGCCCAATCAGTCTTCTCAAGGCTTGCTATGCTATGCAGCATAGCAGGTCCCATAGTTAGAAAACTTGCTAAACTGTTTCACTCATCCTGAATACTTTCAGCAACTCCTAGCATGGTCATTGGTTAGACCATCAGCCAGGTCAGGCGTCAAGCTGGGCAAGCTAGAGGGTGTAGCAAGCCTGTTAGCCCAGGCGATAGAAAATTTGTTGGACTGTATGGTCTACCCCTGGTGCCTTTTTTATGCAAACTAGCCTCATGGTTGGGTGCTATGTTGACTATGCTGCAGAGGGTAGTAGGCAGACTCAGAAGAAACTTTACAAGTGTTAGGAGTTCCAATGTGCCATGTCGTCTACATAGTCCAACATGACATCATGCTTGTAGAGATCCTTGCCCAAATTTTGAGACTTTTCTGAATCATGAGAGTCATGAAATTTATGGTGTTTCAACACTAAACCATGATCCATTCAAACCACTATGCATAATCACAACATGAATACATTGATCATCATTAAGGCTCAATCATACATGCATAGCATAGAAATCATATCATTTATGAATACTTATTTGACAAGGCATAAGGAGTACTCCTAATGATCAAGCATAATGTCATAAATATATCAAAATTATCTAGCAAATAATGCTTCAAAGATCATAATCTATACTCAATAAATACATGTAAGGCCCCTTGTGACAAGTTGTAATGCCATAAGGTATCGTAGATCCATGAACATACAACATATAATACATCTAGCCTCAATAGAAATTTACAACCCCACAAGGAATGATATATTCATGCATACCTATGGTAGCTAACACATCTGCATTCTATGCAAGCATGATTTCATTGACATGAGTACACATCACATAAGATTATGTACAAGTCTTTTATTAGTTTTCATTACATATATCACAACTAGTACTAGTTTCTACTACCTCATATTCAGCCCTAGGTTACTAACCCTATGGAAGATAGATTTGTTCTTGGACATATATACTACAATATATCATACCAATCATATGCTAGGTGTATTCTCTCCCACTTAGGATGAGGCCTGAGACCTAGGCTTTACTGATGCATCCTAATGAGGGTTATTCCACCTCCTTCAAGGTGCTTCGTCACAACTAGTTCACATCCTCATGTTGGCTCCACTAATATACATGAACATATAACATTGATATCATAATCATAGTATATACACAAACCATCATCATGTGGACAATATAAGCATAGAACATCATATCATTACTACGTGAGAATCACAAGTGTAAAGTGTTATACTATTGTTACATGAGCATAATAGGCATCAAGTATCTCATCAACATCACAAGCATTACATACACATGCATCATTTTATTAATACATATTTCATCAACATGCTAGCATTCAAAAATCATTTACCGTAAGTAACAAGTGTTATAAACATTGATTAGTAATCAACATTCATATATTCATCATGCATACATAAACATAATGTATCATATTTTTCATACCACTACCATATCTATAGTTTATTTTCTAGTGCAAGTGCATATTTGGTTGAGTTGCACAATCACAATTGCTCATGCAGTGACATTGGAAGTGACTCATAACTTACTCAAGCTTGCCCCTTATAAGGGACTGCAATCCCAATGCTAATTGTACCAAGCGTACATCCTTGTATAAAACTAACCATGACCTTAGTGATTTAAGTATTGCATCTATCATCAAATTACACTAGAAATATAATGTGATCTAAAACTTATGATGAACTCATTACAAGCTTGATGCAAGTATGCATAATTCATGAAAAATCATAACTGAAAATCAAAATACATTGTAATCTTGATACACCTCTGATGTTACCCATGCTTCATTAATGCTTCAGGTGTGACTATGTCATGAGGTTGTTGTTTTCACAAAATTTTTCTTTTCAATCCCACTAGAACATCTCAACAAATCAAGTGTTAGAGCACTTAATGTACAACAACAAATAGTCTACAATTTGATATATTGTTAACTAAGCTTATTATAATAGCATGATAGGAGATAGATATCTAATTAAATGTGAACTTAGCCTAGAATACAAAAAGTAGAATGATAGTGGAATGATGAAAATGATGGATATAAGTGATAAAATTGACTAAGATTTTATTACTGAAAATAAAACTAAGTATGAAAGACAAACTAGGAGAAATAAAATATAAATATAGAAATGTAAATAAAAGAGCATAACTATTAGAATACTGATAGCTATAATATGGAGGAAATGATTTCAATTTCCTTTCCATGTAAAGAAAATTTTTTATTATTGAAAATGAATTGTTCACCTCCTATGAAGTGCCAAACTATAATTGTTGGTGAAAAATGTAAGTAAAATAAAATTGATAAGAAAAACTCAATTTGGAAGTAAAATGTAGGTTTTAGATGGTACAATTAAACCTCTAGAGTATGGATATATGAATGGAGAATCTATATATGTTTTCTAGGATCAAATTAGGGTCAAAATAGGGTTATTTTCATTAAGTATCCTAGGATTAATGTTGGAGCTAAAAACATTCTTACTATGGAAGTTGATGCTGATGTTGAAAAGCTCTAAGTTTGAAAGCTAACATAAGAACTACCTTATTAATAATGATTCTACATTCACATTAATTCTTGGATTGTTAAATATTCAAGTGCTAAAATAAGCTCACTATAGCTATGGAGAATATGGAAGGTGCTGGGATGCTTAATGCTTTTGCTCTTGATCTCTCAAAATCTAAAAATGTGCTTTGGATCTTAAGAAAACAACCTTAAATTTGAGTTTTAAACCCATATTTATTAGGTTAGGATTGCTAAATTTGAATATGGAGTTAAGTGAAATTTAGTGAGAGTTTGTCTAGAGCTCATTTTTAGCAACTTTGATCATGTGGACTTGGAGCTATTGGGCATTAGCATGGTGATATTTTTATTTGAGTCATTGTTACTAGGAGATAGAAACATGATGCTAAATATCAAACATGATCACTTGGAGGGATTGTGATTCTAATGTTGACATTAATGTTACTTTTTGTTACAAAGGTAGAAAATTTTTATGTTAGTTTCACCTATAGAAGTTAGAAAATGTTTGCATTTTAATTGTCAAAATTTACTTTGATCCTATTGAAATTATTGTTTGGAGTAAAAAAATGATGTTGGCCAATCATTAAAGAGTCTAAGAAGCTACGATTTGAGTTAAAATATAGGTTAGAAGTGTAATAAAGGTGTTGAGGATTATGTTTGAGGTATTGATTCTGGTATTAGCATAAGTGACATCTCCATACTTAGAAAAATTTTCATCCCACATTTCTAAAGTTAACCTGACAAAATGTCAAAGTTTAATGTCTTCCATTTTAAAAGAGTTATTGATGAGCTATTCAAGATCTTGCAAGGTAAAATTAGAGTCTAAGAAATAATTTTAGTATAGGTGATGTGAATAGGATGACCTAGAGCTAAAGTTGACACAGAAGTAGTGGTCTAGTGTCAGCAGTTCTTCTAAGACTTAGAAACTTTTTTTCCAAACTTTTTAAGATCATCAAGAGTGGATCAAATATCTTGCATTATTTACTAGGAAATACCTTGGAGGCCTTCAAGAGCTAAAGATATATCTTGTAATGCTATCTTTTGGCCTTTTTGTGCTTGAACTAGAATAGGAAAATATGAAACCACACTTGTCTTGGTTATTGTAAAATAAAAAAAAAAGGATAAAACAAGTGCCATGACTTATCTTTATAAAGAACAAACATAAAATTAAACATTGTGAATTTAGCATGCCTAGGATGCAATTCACATCCATAGAACCTTACCAATGTGGAGCCATGATAGGGTTGTGACCTACCTAGGAACTCATGCTCATCAAAAAATATCCTAGAAATAGTAGTTACATTTACATCCCATGATTCATATAGACCATCATTTAAGTTATAAACACAACTCATGATACCAGATATCTAGGAAATAATCATGAAGAATTTATTCTCTTTACTAAGCCAATATCATTCACAAATCCATAGAAAAATTACCAACATGTAAACTATTGAAATATCAAGAACATCAAGGATACCAATTTTCTATATATACATATCAATACAACCAATGTACATATCACACTAAATTTATCCATTCCAATGCACACCATGATCATGTACAAAAATCTAGTTGTCAAAAATAAGAAATGAGTAAATACATCCACCTAAATTATAAAATAAGTCAAAATACGAAATTGGAATTAAAATTATAAATTGCTCACAATTAACTCAGATTCATGAAAATTTGAACCGAATCTCCCTTACAAGAGCCTACTAAGCACTAACTTCCCAAGATTCCAAAATTCATAGAAAATGGTTGAGAAATCAGAGAAATTAGGGAAGAAAAATAAATGTAGTAGAAACCCATAAGCATGATCTAGAGGAGAATAAAGGAATATGGTTTATGTTTTATTTATAAAATTCAATATAAATCATGTTAAGTACAATTTTACTTTTCTATGATTTTCTCTATCTGAAATAATACTAAGAGACCCATAACTCATATCATAATGATGAGACATCTACTTAAAATACCAATTAATGTTATGGGCTCGATAATTCATCCTTATTGTAAAAATAAGGCTACATAAGCATTGAAACATATATTAGCTAGTCACATATTTAAATATGCATAACATATCAACCATCATAATGTTAATACATATTTTGTCAAAAGAAATAAACTCATCATCACATAATATGAACCTTTAAATAACACTTAAATCCATACTTATAAAAGCATAATTGTAACATGTAGTTCATGATCATACCTACCTGAAGTTAATCTTCCCTCACAAACCTCTTACCCTACCATTCATAACACCAAACTAGACATGTAGCAAGATTAGCATGCATAGTTATGAAATCATAATATCATGCATAATGATAATGCTCACAAATATCCTAAAATATTATTAAAATAACTCATCTAATTACACATTCCCATGATCGCCAATGAACACTAGGCATGCATGCATATCATAAACATGTTACCAAGGGATCTTATGATGAGAAATTACACATGTGAGGAAGCTTTTGTTCATGTACTAGATTAGAGTGCAATTAGATAGTTGAAATAGCATATGGAAATAATTCTAAAAAGAGGATCCAACCCTCTTGTAAAGGGAATTGGTTGGTTCAAGAAGGCTTAGAAATATGTTGGAACTAGTTATTAGTAGTAGTCTATAAGTGGTGGGATCACTTATGGATATTCAACTTTCTTTTCCTACAAAAATTGTCACACCTCAAAATTAACCATAGATAAATTTATAAAATTGCTTAAGGGGCATGGGTTAATTACTTCAAAGTCCATATATTCCATATTTAATACTTGATATCAAAAAACTAATTATTAAGAACTTTAATATGCCAATTAAAAAACCTTGTAACCCAATAAACATACTTAAATAAACCATCAAGAATAAAACTCTTAACAAAATCCATGTAATGTTATACTAACATCCCAATTACAAATTCTTTGTCCATAAGTTATAGAAGACATAAGGAATAACCAAATGGATCATTTTATAAATACATAACATGGTTTTAAAAATAAATTAATGCTTGAATCCTTTACTTGAAATGCATCACTAAATCACTAATGCTTTTGTTGCATACTCTAATCTAGTATTTGCATCATTGCTTGAAAACTCCATCAATGTCATCTAACTATAATTTACATAAAACATGCGCAAGAAGGATTAGAACACCTTCCTAGTAGTGAAATAGACCTTGCTACCACTTAGAATAAGTTAAAAGATGGAAGCCATTTTACAAAGCATACTACAAAACCAACAACAAATCCAATTAACTTATCTATTAATCAAGATCATTAGCATTAACATTAATACACTATTTACCATTAATTTATGATTTGCATTACCATTGATATTACATAAGTTACCACATTGAAGGGTAGAATATATATAAGGTTTATAATAACATTAGCTAGTCATCAAGGACTATTTGGTGTAATACCTCACCTATTTAGACTAACCATCATGAATGATAGATGTACAACTGTTGGATTAGCAAATTCTCATGAATATTAATGATCAACTATTTGGTAAAATTATGGCTAGTATTAATCCTATAGCTAATAAGAGTAGCTAGGTAGCATGCCATTATATTGGCATGATACACTACATTAATTTCATGATAATATATATCTATTCTACATTAGTAGTTTTTCTTGCAGATCAGGTTAGTTGATGAAACCCTAATTCTAGTTTTTTCAACACTATGGATGCATCCATATATGTCTAGAATGTCAACTATCTGTCATTGTCAAATATCATTGTTAATTTTAGATGTTGTATACATCTTACCACTCCAAAAAACACATTAGAAATCCATCATGACTGTTGTTGCAATCCCTATATCCATCACAACTTGGGTCATGATATTCAAGAAGACTACCACCATTACTACCTTCAAGAGAAGGTAATGATTGTAAAACAAGAATGCAAAATGCAAAGAAAAAAATTATAAAAATAGTAAATTACAAAATAAAATAAAAAAATTAGGATCAACAAGGAAAATATAAGATCAAAATGTAGAAGATAATTAGGTCCAAAAAGGAATTTGGTTATTGAATAATGGAAGAAGAAATGCTTCCTATACTTTGAATGATCAACGGAGAGCAAGGATTCTCTAAGAAAAAGTAGGTTTAGATCTAGAATTACTATGAAATCTATCATACATAGCCACAAGCAAGAGAATGAGAGAGCAATGTATCATTAATTCCAAGAGAGAACTAGTGTTTCTAAGTATTTATAGGCACAACAGGTATATTTTGGGCATTTTCAAAAATAAGTAAATAATATTATATTTTTCAAATAATGCTACATGTATTCATAAAAAGGATTCAATCATTAATTAATAGGTTTTTATAAAAAATATTAGAATAAGCCCACATGTCCAAAAATTAGCTCCATGATAAGAGAGAAAATAGAATAAATCTCAGATATCTATTTACATTCCTTTTTAACCTATTTCTTACATTATTCCAAACAACATAAAAATATAAATAAATAAATAAAATACCAACAGTGGGCCACCATTAGCCTTGTAACCTATCCTTCAAAAGACACATCAAGCATTCGTAAATAACAAGAAATAATAATCATAAAAGGAAATAAAATAATAATATTTTTAGAAATATAATTAGAGCTAGGTCCAAGGTCCAAACCTTAAGAATAATATTAATTAGACATAGGAAAACATGTATACATATCAAGGTGTCTAAGAAACAAGCCTTATGAATACATGAGGAGTTATACGAAGATATACTATACATAATTTTAGAGGCAAATATACCATGATGTATTAATTATATAGTACTAATACATAAAAACAAGGGATCAAGGGTTCAAACCTCAACATGCATAACCATAACCATAAGTATAAGAAAGATATTATAATACACTAGCATAAAACAATAGAAAGACACCATATATTATTAACATAATATATGTAAATATGCCCTTATATTTAAGAAAAAAGTATAAGAAAATAAATAAGAAACCTAAGATCCTAGGTTTGAAACACTAACATGTTACACACTCATACCCTTTAAAGAATCTTCATTCTTGAAGATAAAGAACAAGATCTTACTACTCCAAAATAAACCCCATATACCTTTATGTGCAAACATAAATCTTAGGTTCATCCCCATAACTGTTGCAAATTTTTTTATGCAAATATATTAAATATTTCTAAGTTGAGTAACCATCAACCATGCATCTTTTAACCAAAAAACATGAACCATACCATGCTACATATCATGCATTTTTCCAAACTTCTCGAACCATGTTCCATGTATATTATTTGTTCAAAGAACTTTTATGTTTTTTTTTTTTTTGCATTTGGAAATACTTGTATTATATCTCATTAATTTTTTATCAATTTGAAAATAATATTTTAATTTTAAAATATATTTATTATAAAATATAAATTAGTTCCAAAATTTCACAAGTCTTGAAATATATCTTATTATCTAAACATAACTTTTTTAAGCAATATAAAATTCTATTCCATAAATGCAACATTTAGCAAGATAGCTTATGATCTAAAATGTATCTCCATACAACATGGACATCAAAAATAGTATTAGCATTATCATAAGAAAAATACTTCCACACGTCATAATTTTGGTAATTTTCCTCAAGAGCTTCCTTTTGTCATTATCTTTCTTACATGTCACCTATAAAAATTTAAATAAGCTTCAATCAATGATCTAAAGCTATGCTCTAATATCAAATTATCAGACCATAAAATTAACCATAGATAAATTTAATAAATTTCTTAAGATCATGAATTAATTACTTTAAGATCCATATATTCCATATGTAATACATAAAATTCAAAATTTTAATCCTTAAGAACTTTAATACACCAAGTTTGAAACATTATAATCCAATAAGCATACTTGAACAAATCATAAGTAATAAAATACTTAATAAAATCCAGGTAATGTTATACCAACATTCCAATTACAAATCCTTTATTCAAAAGTCACAAGAGAAATAATGAATATCTACATGGGCCATTTTATAAATCCATGACATAGCTCCAAAAATATGTTAGTGCTTGAATCCTTCATCTACAATGCATTAGTAAATTACCAATACTATTTTTGTGAACTCCAATATAATATCCACACCATCACCTAAGGCTCCTTCCTATAGTTTGGATGAAACACATACAAAAACACATACAAAAACGTTTCTAACATGTTCATAGTAGAGGAAATTACCTTGGTACTATTTGAAACAAGCTCAAAGATGGGGTCAATGCTACAAAGCATAGTGTTAGAACCATCAACAATTATAAATAACTCATGTGTTAATCAAGACCATTAACATTACTACTAATTTATTATTTATCATTAATCCATGATTTGCATTACCATTGATAGTTCATGAGCACAAAATCAAATGTTAGAACATCTATAAAATTGATACTAATATTAACTAGCCATCAAGAACTATTTAGTATCAAAACTCACCTATCTAGTCTAGGCCAATCCTCATGTATGACATATGTATAATTATTAGGTTAGCAAAACCGCATGAATGTTAATGATAAATTTGTGGGTAATGTTATGGCTAGTATCAAGCCTATAACTATCCTAAGTTCTTAGCTCCTCACTATTACCTAAGGTTTTCTAATGAAAGATACATGTCATTAGGTTGAAAAAATCATTTAACTTAATTTAATAAATAATTAACAAAGTTTTTACTATAACCACCTTAATTAGTAATATTTCATAATAAATAATGTTTATTTTAATTTATATTATATTACTAGTAGGTATATTCTAGTAGAGTTTTATAATCTATATTATGTTATATTGCATTAATAATATATTTGTATATCTTATTTTGTAGGCTCAAAAATAGGAATTAAATGATCCTAAGTGAAAACATTTACTACATCATCATGTTTGTAAAATTTGGATTAGCTAATTCTAATTTCTCTTTTGTACAATATAGATTCTGGACATTAAAATTATGGTTGGCTAAAATTGGCCATGAAAAGTACCCATCAAATCTGCTATATGGGAAGAAATGATCTACAATGATTATTATTTGAAGTCAACTATAATCCTTAAGAAAGGAATTGATGAGCTTTTTACAAATTGAGAACAAAGATAATGAATAAGCCTTTGATATATTTAAAGCTTTATGTTTGAAGAATCCAAACCATCAATTTCTACCCCATCAACTCATTAAAATTTTGGTAGAAGGAATATTACCTTACTATAGACAGAACATAGATTTTTCTTATAGAGAAAACATTTTAATATCACACCTGAAGTAGGATGGTAGATCCTAGATTTGTTATTTTATTAAAATAAATGATGGCCTAAGCCATATCTAACTCGTGGAGTATTTGAAGAAGATAAGACATTAAATAAGAAGGTAGATGAATTAACAAAATTCTTGATGAGTAATGCTAAATGAGCATAAGAACAAATATATTGTAATCTATGTAATTTCCAACAAGACACTTTAGATAACTATCTTGTACAATCTTTATGTGATGAACACATTCAAGAATCTATAAAAATGTTTCAACAAACTTGAAATTCAATCTAAGGAAGGGAGACATATGGCTAAGGAAATTTTACTTTTGGAATCCTTGGATCTAATTCATTTAAAAGCCATCATCAAACCAGAAATCTCTCTCTTTATGATTAAGTAAAATAAAGGATGAATAACATAGAAGGGGGACTAGGTAAACTACGAGAGGAGAGTAGGGTTAGATTTTAGGTTTCAAAAAGAAGAGAACTATCATCTCAGTCAAATCCTAATTCAATTTCATAAATGAAGGATAAAGAACAAGTAAACCAAGTAACCACATGAAGTGGTAAAACAACAAAGAAATCCTTGTGTCCTAAATGAAAGGTAACATTCACCTAACGATCACCAATCATTAGTTACCCAAAGGCACATGAGGAAGCTGATAAACATAACAAAGATATTGATGATGATTAAGTAGATAAAGTGAATACACCTTTGACATCATCCTCATCTTTCCCTTCTACATCATCATCATCAATACTTCTTGAACTTCCATTAAAGAAGGAAAGGGACATACCAACACTATACCCTAATAGGTTGGTTGAGAAAATACATTAGGAGGACCATCTAGAAATACTTTTTAAGGATATAAACCTCAAGATTTCCTTGTATCAAGTTATCCAAGGCATTCCTATTTATGCTAAGTATCTTAAAACTTTATGTATCAAAAAGAGAAAGATAAAGATTCCATGATAAGAATACTTAGCAGATTGTACAAAAAAAATCTTATACAAAATAGGTTACCACAAAAATACAAGGACCCTAAAATTTTGACCATTTCCATTACCATCAAGGATATATCCCTTAGAATGAAATACTAGACTAAGGGCAAGAATAAAAATCATGCCATCAAAGTTAGATCAATAATTTGATCAATAATTAGGTAATTTGGACATTAAGGATACTAACATGACTATATTTTTAGTCAATGATACAATAATACCATCCTTAAGAGTAGTGGAGAACATCATATATAATGCTAAGGATGGATTCTAACCTAATGATTTTGTCATATTAGATGCTCTTGATTTGTATTATTTTGATGTTATCCTAGGAAGACCTTGGTTAGCTACCACTAATGCTGTAATTCACTATTACTTGGGATTACTGTAACTATCCTTTACCAATATGAAAATTAATCTAAATATGTTTAACCTTAATAAGAATGTTTTAGAAAGATAACAAGAAGTAAAAAGAGTTTGTAAAGTAGCGCTACTAAGGTTAGCTAAGAATGAAGATGCAGTGGTTCTCAAAAATCAATAAAAATTCCACATTAATGAAGTAGATTAGAAACTTAATGACTAAATTAATTAGTCATTGGATTTTGGATCTGAAACATTAACATTAGAAAAATCCTTACAAAAAGTGCAATTAAACTTAAGAAACTAACAACCACCCTTAAATACATCATTCTAGCTAAGAGCATACCCTTAATCATAAATTTTTAATTAACAACTAAATATGAGGGCAAGCTATTAAATATATTGAAAAGGAAAATGGATGCATTTATTTAAACTTATGAAGATTTAAACGAAGGAATATCTCAAAACATATGTTAGCATCACATCTAGTTAGAAGATTGACAAAAACCAGTATGAGTATCTTCTAGAAGACTTAACCCTATATTGAAATAACTTATAAAAGAAGAAATCACTAAACTATGGATAGAAGAGATAATTTATCCTATTTCATATAGTGAATGGATTAGTTCTATAACTATGATACCTAAGAAAAATGAAAAATAGCAAGTATGCATGGATTATAGAAATTTAAATAAATATATAAGAAAAGATCACTTTCCATTACCATACATTCATCAAATTCTTGAATGCTTACAAGGACATTAATATTATTATTTGCTAGATGGATTCAATTTTTTTAACTAAATAGCCATAGCTGATGTAGATCAACATACATTAACATGTACTTTTGGTATCTTTGAATTTAGAAGAATTTCATTTGGTTTATGTAATGCTCTAGCCACCTTTCACAAAGCCATGACCTAAATATTTGCTAACATGCTTGAGAAATTTCTCAATGTTTTTATGGATGACTTTTCATTATTTGGAAGTTTCTTTGATCAAACCTTATATAGGTTAGAATTAGTATAAAAAAGATGCATCCAAAAAAATATAAAGCTAAGTTTGGAAAAGACAAATTTGATGGTTACAAAATGGATTGTTCTAGGTCATGTCATCTCTATGAAGAGCATTGAAATGGACCAAAATAAAATAAAATTCATAAATGCCTTACCCTCACCTACTCACATTTGAAGTCCTAGATCATTTTTAGGACATGTGGGATATTATAGGCATTTTATTAAAGAATTTTCAAAAATTTCTAAACCACTATATCATTTACTTAAGAAATAGTTTTTATTTCACTAAAATAATGATTGGAAGAAATCCTTTCAAAATCTTAAAGAGAAAAGTACAACTCCCATTTTGACTACTGCAAAATGTGATATTTCCTTTGATTTAATTTATGATGTAGTCATACAGCCATAGGAGTTGTATTAGGAAAATTAATTGAAAGGAAATTATAATGTTATTTATGACATTTCCAAAAGTTTGAACAATGCTCAAATTAATTATACGACCACTAAGAAAGAGCTACTGGTAATAGTGTATTCTCTAGATAAATTTAGAAATTATCTTGTAGGCTAGAAAACTCAAGTATATATGGATTACTTTGCTATTAATTTTTTGGCCACAAAAAAAATTGAAAATTCAAAATAATGTGATAGTGTCTCTTACTCTAAGAGTTTTACATGTAAATTCTTAATAAAAAAGGATGAGAGAATGTGGTAGTTGATAATATTTCATGATTATTCTTACTAGAAGAGTTTAGAACTCCAATCTCTCTTAATGATAAATTTTAAAATGAAAACCTTTTTCATTTGCAATAAAAAAAACCATGCTATGCAGGCATTTCAAAATATTTTATAACCTTAAAAACTCCATCTCACTAGGATGGTAAATAAAAATGAAGTTTCTTAATGTGGATGAACAAGTACATTTGAAGTGAACATTAGCTATATAAAATATGTGTAGATAATATCATTCACTGATGTGTTCCTGAATGGGACCAATAATTGATACATATTAGGTGGAGAGCATTTCAATGAAAAATGTATACGGATAAAAATATTAAATAGTGAATTTTATTAGTCAACTATTTTTAAGGATACAATTACATTTACCAAATCTTGTAACCATTGTCAATGGGTTGGGTCATTCTCTAAAAGACATGAAATTTCTCAAAAACCTATTTAAGTTTCTAGACCTTTTGATAAATGGAAGATTGATTTATTAGGACCGTTTCTCTCATTATAAGGAATCTACTACTTCTAGCTTGTACTGATTATGTTACCAAATAGATTGAAGCAAAGGCTACCATAACTAATGATGTAAAAGTAGTAGTTTTCTTTCTACACAAACATTTTATAACTAGTTTTGGGATGTCTAGAATCTTAATTAGTGATCAAGGAATTTATTGTTTCTTAATAAAACTATAGAATGCCTTATAAAGTCCTGTAGAATTCTACATAAACTAGCAAGACAATATCACCCAAAGAATAATGATCAAGTTAAAAATGTGAAGAGAGATATAGTTAGGATACTAATGAAGATAGTATCTATAAGAAGAAATTAGTAGGCTAAAAAAATTAACTATGCCTTATGATCATATCAAACATCTTGGCAACATAGCTTCTATTTTCCACCTTATCAACTAGTATATGGTAAATAATGTTTATTACCTATTGAAATTAATCATCATTCTAGATGGTTCACTTAATTAATAGGGTTTAATGAGGCTTTAAGTATGGAAGAATGACTTATACAATTAAATAAAATTGATGAAGCATGTATCAAGGTAATTAATAAATAGCATATCATTAAAAAGAAAACCAAACTTTGTCATGATAAGTACATAATGAAGAAACATTTTAACAAGGGTGATAAGGTCTTACTTTATAATATGCAACTTCATATGTTTCTAGGAAAATTAGTTTCTAAATGGTAGTGTTAAAATTGTAATCTTAGAAGATAGTGAGTCCACCTTTCTAGTGAATGATCAAAGACTTAAGCTATATCTAACATGTGAAGAACCTAAAACCAAACTCCAACTATCTAACCTTGAATAGCTAGATGATGATTCAAGTCCAACTATCAAAATGAATGTATTTCATGAACCCTCTTACATTATGTAGGATCCACATAGGTCTTTCTTTAGATGTCAAATAGACCTAAAATGTGTAAGCACTAATCAATAATAGAGACTTAAAAGTAGCCTTCTAGAATAAAATTTTTGATTCAATTTCTAATTCAGTCTTAGTTTGAATCTTAGTCCTAGTCTTCATCCTACTAAATAATATAATAGATTGAATAATTTACTAACTTCTAGACATGGTCATATAGGGAATATTATCTAACCCTAATACCAATATTTCCTACTTCTATAATCAGTTCCCATTCTCTATTTAGCTTAAACGTTGTGTAAAACTATAAGATATGTTTTAGGCATTTTTAATTTGAATAATTGAATCTTACCTAAATATATAATTTGACATGCAATGATAATAATTCCATATGGATATTTAAGCCATAAATAATATCTATTTCTATGTGCCAAATTTTATTTAACTCAAGCAAATTAAAGGTTAATAAAGTAATGATAGATGTTTAGTCTACTACAATGTCACCTAGTTAATTGTTTGAAAAAAATAAAATTAAAAATAAAGGCACATACATTAGGGTTGAACTGCACCATAGGAAAATTTTCTAATGGGACCTTGTTCATTAGCAATATAGATAGGTTGCTAGTACTCATATTGAAATTTTAGCTTGTGAAGTGATGTGTACAATGAGCAAAGTTTCCTATGAAACCATGTTCATTACAATAAGCTTCTTAGTGATTTGGATTCTAGTAGCACCAAGACTTATTAAGTGTTATTGATCTCAAAAAAAGTATAATAAGTAAATAAGAAATTACTTATATAAATAAGAGATGGGTTTATATTTATTTTCATTGGCCTATTGATTAATGTGTATTCATATTCTTGTATAACATTTTATTTACTTTAGATATTTGCAATTTGTAAAAGTTGACATTTTAATTCCTATAATTTATTCTAGTTGATTTGAACTATTATTCTCTTTCTATGGAATGGTGTGATTATTTATATAGTTTCCATTGCTTAGTTAGTTAGTTCTTTATCCATTTTGTTGTGTCTAATTTCTTGTTATCAACTTGAAAATGTCAGGAGCTTATTTTTAGTTTAAGGGATATGCAGAAAATGATGCCCCTAACATGTTTTTATAATAAACTTAGGAAAGTCACTCTTAACTTTCAAGTATAATAAAATTTGAGTTGTGCTAGGATATAAAAGTTGATTATGGATGGGGTGCGTCCAAAAATTTTAATATCCTAGCTACTAAATAGGAGAATCTTTCAAAAGGCAACTTGGCACAGGTTAATACTTAGGAGGTCTAGAATGACTTTTGGTATAAATCAATATATATATATATATATATATAATATGTATATATAATAAATAAATAAAAAAAACAAAAAAAATTTACATATTTAAATAAGATATAATTGAATACTTCTAATTTCTAAATTAGTTCTGTTACTTGTTATTATGTTAATAAGATTCGTCTAATGTAGTGACTTCAAGATTAATAAGCTAGTTCCTCAATGCATTGGATGTAAAAATATTTTATTGTAAAATGAGCAAAGATAAAAGACTAATTTTATAAATAATAATAAGAATTTCATGATTTTTCACTTGGTATATGACCAATAAAGACCAACGACTGAGCCTTTTCTTTAAGTACTTCAATTTCCGTATGAAAAATATTTAATAAGTTTTAGGTATCCATTATTTCTTCTGCATTATTTTTCAGGAGATTGGCAAAATGCTAGTTGAAGCCTATGATGAATATCTAAGATAGTAATATTTCTTAATAAATAATGTTTATTTTACTTTATATTAGATCACTACTAAGTATATTTTAGTAGGTTGTTAGCATCTATATTATGTTATATCTTATTAACAATATTTTTGTATATCTTATTTTGTAGAGCCATAAATAGGAATTAAATGATCTCAGCTAAAAAATTTAACTACATTATCATCTCCAAAATGTTCAAATTATTTGATTTTGATCCCTTCATTTTCATAAAATAGGTTTTGGACATGAAATTTATGGCTAGTCAAAGTTGGCCATGAAAAGCACCTATCAAATCCACTGTATAGGAAGAAATGGTCTAGAGCTACCATTAGCACATGATGTTTGAAGGGAAAATTCAACAAGAGTGACTTGGGAGTCACCTACCTAGTAGGTGAAGACATTGGAACCACCTAGCCAATAGATGAAGACTTTGAAACCATCTATTGAGTAGGTAAAACTTTTTAAGGGCCATTATTCGCTTTGATCTCCCAACTAAATGTAACTAAAATTTGTATAAATTGCATGATTGGGCTTTGTTCTTTCTAATACTTAAGGAGGAGATTCTAAGATCTATGCTTCCTTGCTACTTGATTGCTTATTCCCATAAGGTAATTGTTGATTTCTACCATTTCTCTTTTCATGCTTGGATTATTGTTATCATTTCATTTGTATAACTTGAGTTGAGAATCCTTTCTCAACACTACAATGAGTTAAGAGATGTCATCCATGTATAGAAATTCTCTCATTATCTTTGTTTGAGTCAAGGCTATAATGTTTTAACAAATATATCTTCATTGTTAACAAAAGAGTAGTTGGAGTCCTTTTCATATTTTTTTAACTTAGAATGTAGAATGTTCTTGGATGTACTAGTGATCAATAGGTGGTAGATATTAATCAAGGGAGAATTTGGGATATTAAAGGAAGAAGCAATAAAATATTGAGTTCACCATTAATTCTTGGTACTTGAATAACCTAGGCTTACCTTTAGGAGTATGACATTTGGATGAGTCATAGATGAGGTGATGAACTAGTCACATAACTAATCTAGTTATAGAGGAGATCATTAGCTTGCCTATTTAGGGTAGGCCAATCCTCATGTATGAAAAAATTATAATTGTTGGGTTAGTAAAACCTCATGAATGTTAATGACGAACCATAGGGTTATATTATGGCTAGTATCAATCCTATACCTATCCTAAGTTATTTGCTCCTTCCTATTACCTAACATATTATAATGTAGGATACATGTCATTAGGTTCATAAAATTATTTAAATTAACTTTACCATGAAAAATCCAATCAAGTAGCAAGTTACTATTTTAATACAATTCTCTATATTAATTTCATGGTAAGACCTACTTATTCTGCATTAGTAACCTTTCTGCAAATCATGTGAGTTAATGAAATCTTAGTCCTATCTTTTCAAAATTATAGATGCATCCATACATGACTGAAATATCAATGAGGTGCTACTATTATACATTTCCATTAACATTAGATATTCTTTATGTCTTATGCTCAAGAAAATATAGTGAAACTCTATCAAGACTATTTTCATGATGTTTAGATTTATCCTGAGTTAGGTTGTAACATTGAAGAAGAACACCATCATCACCACTATTGGAAGAAGATAATACAACTAAAAGGAGAAGGTGAAATGTAAAGTGAACAATTATGAAAAAAATTAAATTATAGTATAAAATTAAAAAATTAAGGTTAGTGTTAGCAATAAAAATTAAGAACAAAATGAAGAAGATAAGTAGGTCCAGAAATGAAGCTACTTGTGCAACTCTAGAAGAGAAATATTTTATTTACCTTAAATGATAATCTAAAAGTAAAGGTTCATCAAGCAAGAGTACGTTCAAATATAGAATTACTATGGTATGTACCATGCATTACTACAAGCAAGAGAATGAGAGAGTAATGAATTCTTTGATGCTAAGAGAGCTATCATTGCCAAGTATTTATAGGCACAAGAGGTAGACTTTGGATAATTTCAAAAGTAAGTAAACAAAATATATTTTGTAGAATCATGTTATATGTATCTAAAAAAAGGATATAATGATCAAAAAATTAATTTAAATTACCAAGAAAATATTAGAATAATCCCAGATGTCTAAGATTGAGTTCTAAAATAAGAGAGGAAATAGAATAAATCTTAAATATCTATTTATCATGTCTTTTTAATCATATTATTATATTATTCCAAAACACATAAAAAATATAAAAGAAATCAATAAATAAAATATTAATAATGGACCATCATCATGCTTCCAACCTTTCCTTTGTACTGACCTAAATCGTCGGTGTGAGGCTGGAATGGAAACAGACACCGAAAGATTGTTGGGCAGCCATAGCTGACCCTGCCTTCGCTTGAGGGCAAGCTGGAAAATGGAACGAAGGCAGAGTGCCTTGGATGGTTTGCATGCAAATCAACCAAGGACTTCCCCGAGCGTAAGCTACGGCTAACACTGAGGTTATCGTGAACGATGTAAACGGGATGTAAACGGAATGCAAACAGCGACGCAAAATGTAAACAGAGCGTACTGAATTATAAATAAAGCATAAATAGAGATATACTGTAAACAAAGCATAAA